>WMED01025847.1:0-10936 GCA_019650415.1 Pipa parva
TGCAACCCTTCCTAATGATATTTACACTATGCACATACTTTGAATATACTGCAACTTTAATAAACTAAGTAAAACATGGTGTGTAGTTTTCCTGAAAGTGCTGTGTGGTCACAAAAAAACACAACAAAACAATTTCACTTAAAACAGCTTTCAAAAAGTGGATGTTACACATCAATTACATAAATCGAAAGGCCAACAAAATTGCAAGCAGAAACTTGAACACCGTACACACAAGCAGACTGTCCATTTACACCGTACACACAAGCAGACTGTCCATTTACACCGTACACACAAGCAGACTGTCCCATTTAGAGTAAAATAATTGTGTACTCACAATTTTCCACGTCTGAACAGGCTCAATGGCGGATCTCCGGAAATGAATCTTGACATGCATGACCGGCAGACCACCACTTTAAGAAGCACGGTTCTACACCATCAAAAAATTTTCATAAAAGAGCAGTGTCTTCACTGAAAATTCTACTTCTCTTGATCCACCATAACCCATTGGTCCTATAGCTGCTGATCCTCTGCTAATTGCGGCTTATTGCTGCTAAAACTAAACAACCTAGAAGAGGTGCTTCTTCTTTGGGTAAAACCAAATTAACCACAATACCCACACTAACTTACAGTATATAGTCATTTTTTAACAAATATTCCCCAGGTTTGAAGAGATAACTGTTCCCCAAGGTACATCCGTCTATGTACCAAATATAATCCATGATTCTGGCCTAGGCTCTTTATCATATGGCAGTGAAGCTTGACAATACACTGGTTTAAATGCAAACACATACTCCTCCCTTCTTTGTGTGAACCAATTCACATTAGAGGTAGAGACCTGAATACTAATAAGGTGCGACCTTTAGAAAAGACTGAACCATGTACAAACGTATAAACACAAAGTTAAATACAAACAACAAAACAGAACCAAAAATAAGTCCATAAATAGCTGCATCTACCTGAGATGCAGCTGCAGAAATTGGTAGGGTTTATATATCCTTTGCCTGTTACTGATTGGTTAATTGATTAGAGTCCATTAACCAATCAGGAAGAGGCTTTGGATATAAAAATTTCCTCAGGCAAGCCTTTTATACTGC
This sequence comes from Pipa parva, assembly GCA_019650415.1. Classification (NCBI taxonomy): domain Eukaryota; kingdom Metazoa; phylum Chordata; class Amphibia; order Anura; family Pipidae; genus Pipa; species Pipa parva. The sequence goes on from WMED01025847.1 coordinate 1,095, forward strand.
AAGCCTCTTCCTGATTGGTTAATCCAGCACGTGGCAAGTGATGTTGGGGGAGATGTGAGGGTTCTGCAACAGTAGCGCTAAGGAAAAAAGCTGTTTTATTTGATTCAACCCTTATGTTGCCAGTTATTGATTGTTAATGAATTTAAATGTAGATTATGATAGTCTGTTGTTAGTTGTGGTTGTTTAGGATACATTCTTGCATTTAGTGTTTGTTTTAGGATATTTTGTTGTTTTTTGATGTAGTTGTGTTAGTTTAGTAACAGTTTGCAACTCTTGATGTGTTAGATTGATGTTAGTGCTACAGTTTAGCATAGGGCTGAATGGAAATTGCCAGGTCTAGGGAGGCAAATCATTTTGAGCAATATGTTTTAGCTTAGCTGAGCAGGAAATGTTTATTAAATAGCACTTGAGCGATATCGATTATTTGATATTTCAACAATATCTCTCAAAATAGGCATTATTGGTAAAAAAAAAAATCTGGAAAGTTACAGAAAATGCTGATCATTAAATGTGTAAATAAAACAAGAAATATCTCCCAGCAGAAACAATTGCCTATTGGTTTAATGCATAAAAAAATGTATGTTAATAAATGGAGCTTTTTAATGCAATGCATTGGGAGAGTTCTGCAGGTCCCATTACTCCTGCGTGTGCCAGTATTTTGTGTTGTAAACATGGCAACGATACTGTGTAGTCAAGTCTACAAACACTGTTTACTGTTTTTACTTTTTATTTTTTCTAGAGAATTTACCTTGTTTGTCCTTACTTTCTTTCCCCAGATTTGTATGTAATAGGTCTCACTTCATTCATCATGCGCAGCTTAAAATGAAACGAGATCATCTTGTCAGTACAAATTCTCCCCATTCTTTTGCACCAAACATTATTCTTTTGCTGTCATGTTTCCTCAAGGTTTTGAGCTACAATATATATAAAAATATAGTATGTGCCAAATTCTATGGCTGCTACGTTGACTGATCTTGCATCCCCCAAGGAAAGCAAAAGCTGAAGAGTCCTCAAAATGTACTCAAAAAAGAAGACTATATTAGGATGTTATGTTTAAAAACTCATGTTTCAGCAGTAAATCACCATAAAACTTGCCTTTTATCTCAAATATTATCTGTCTGAAAGCACGAAAAGTTCTAGTGAGTTTTTTGTTCCTTAAATAATAGGTCATAAAAGCTACAACTTAACTGGCATTTTTATTCTAACATCCTTTGTTCCTAAGCAAAGATAGCTCTTGTGTATATGTGATTTCAGTAAAATAGCTTATTTTTTTTCCTGAGTATAAGGATGACACTCAAGTGTATAATTACACTTATTTAAGAGTGGTTTCCACTAGAGTTACAGTAGTTATGTAACATCATGAGGTCTGTTTATTCAAAACGAAGATTGAAACTCGGGGATAATCTGTGCTATCATTAAATGAATTTTTCTTTAAAATACTAATGTTAGATAGCACTTTGGAAAGAGGTGATTTAATCTACATAAACTTTACATTTACATTCAGATTGTTTGCTCTATGGGGCAAGAACCTCCATCCTCTTGTTTCAGTCGCTGCCTGGCATTTTGGGGCGAGATTTACTAAAGTCGAAAAATAGGTTATCGGGGGAACTGATTAAATTCGATTGAATCAGAGTGTTATTGATTAAAGTGACAATTTGATTGTCAAATTCTCAAACTGCTGATTCCCACAGCAAATTCACGACCACAACAATTTTAAAGTGGGGACCTCGACAATATTTCCATAGTAAAGTCACGACTGCAACAATATTCCCATTATGAGGTCACAACAGCGACATTAGCTGTCTATTGTGATTGTCTTTAGCTAGCAAATTCACACCTTTATACAACAATTCGGACTTTAGCCAATAACCCCCTTAATTTTTCACTCTGTTCGAAAAAAATTGCATATTTATGAAAAATCAGCGAAAACAAATTTGGTTTGAAGAGAATCTAAATGAGTCAAAAATGCATCTGAAATTGCATTTAATGCTTACTTAAGTTTCAATGATCCTTATCCCAGTGGTAACTCAAGTGTGAAATTCTAGACTTAACACTACAGCAATACCTGCTGATATTCCTGCAACACTAAGATTCCCTATACCGAGTCCACAGGACCCCACACATCCCCCACAATTCCAACATCCACCCCCCCATCCCCCCAGCATAACCCCAACCTCCAATCAGCACTAATAATCATTAACCAGCATGTAAGCAGTTAAATGAAATAAAACACAATTATTTCCATAGCACTACTGTAATATTAGTGCTATGGAAATAATTAGTATAAACTATACAAACCCCATCTAGTAGGGGTCCCTAGGACCCCCACACCTCCCCCCAGTATCACCCCTCACTTAGCGCTAATTACCATTAACCAGTATGTAAGCGATTAAATGATTTAAAACACAATTATTTCCTTTATTTCCTGTGGACCCTCAGTATAGGGAATCTTAACACTACAGCGAGAAGTCTTACATATCACGCTTGAGTTACCACTCGGTTAAGGATTATTGCACCGGTAACTAAATGTTAAATATAATTTTGGATGTTTTTCGACTCATTTCTATTCTCTTCAAATTGAATTTGTTTTTGCTGCTTTTTCATAAATAATTCAATTTTTTTTCCAGCAGAGGGAAATATAATTTGAATGAATTTTATCGATCAATAACCTATTTTTCGACTAAAGTAAATTTCCCACTTAAGGAGTAATTTAATAAACTCAAAAAGACCCAATTTTGTCTTTTTGAGTTTATTCCCACAAAAGCTTGGCTGTTTCTTGCAATCGTTCAATTAATCGTTTTTTTCAATCGATATTTACCAATAGAAACTTTTTGTTCCTTTTCAGCAAAAAATCCAGTCAAAAACTTTTCAAGTTTAATTAAATTTTGCCTTAATTAGAGTGGTGTATTTTAATGATTTTGTGCTTTTATTTAATTCAATTGTACTATGATAAGCACCTTCCCAGAATTACACTTTGAATTGTACCGTACTGCATAAATCTGTGGCACTTTATAAATATACATTTACACACACACATACAACTTATGGTTACTGGTGGAGGTACTGATTCAGATTCAAATAGCTGTTTCCATAATCAAAAAAATAAAAAACTAGTCCAGAAAAATATAATTTTATGTTTGTAGAAAGTCTGTTTAGAAAAAAATATTTCCTCTGGGGCTTATTTATGAAAGTCTGAATGATTGCGTAGGGCCTGGATTCAGGGGGGAATTCACCATAGTGCAAAGTGAGCTCCGGATCCTTCGGATCCTTCGCATCACTTCGCACACACTGTTATGCGCTCGCTGATGTCCTGCACGCGGACATCAGCAAATGCTTTAAAGGGATTCCAGTCTCGATGAGACCACTCGAGTTGCCTGGCCTAGACTGGAAGTAAGAGGGTCTTTGGCTCCAGGGCCTCCACCAAAAAGGGTGGAAGGTGCCTGTAAATCCTATAAAGTTGGCAGAGCACACTAATAAATCACTTCAGAAATGATAGTTATCCCTTGCTAAAGAAGTGTAGCTTCCCCAACAGTGAGGTCCAGGTGTCTTGTAAGGAAGGTCAGGCACTTAGAGCAGCACTAATGGTCTCAGTGGCAGGGCTTAGGGTGGTAGTTCACTAGGTTTGGAGATAGTGGTACCCCTGGAATAACTCTGGTTGTGTTGTCTCAGATGCTGAACAAGGAATTCCTCTAAGTTTACCAAGGAGTGGGGTAGCTGTGCAGAACCCAGAGAGGGGTGAGATCTGTTACCGACTCTTGTTGCTCATGGAGAGTAACTACTCACCAAGTAATATCCTATGTCCTTGAGATGGATAATGTACTATAAGTCTGAAGTGTGCTACTGTGTGGTGTGCTGTAGATAAACCGTTCCTGTTGAAAGAACCTCTGGTGTCCATCATTGTGTACTTAAAGGTGCAGGCACTACTCTTAATGCAAGCAGGGCCTATCCCCTGAAAAAGTAAAGCTGTAGGCAGAAATCCAATTATGGATGCAGGTAAATGTCAAAAGAATATTACAGTAGAAACACGATTGTATGATATATTTTACAGAAAGTCTAATTTACATTACTGCATGTTTTAAAAATACAATTAAATTATCTCAATTATCTTTGTTTGCTGATGTTGAATTAAAAGTACTGCAGTTTGTTTTTAAATGAAAAGTTTTATTTTATTTCTGATTTGAATGTTATGACTGAGTTTGTTCATTTTTTTTTTAAATTATTTTGAAAATGAAGAGAGAAAGTTAAAATGTTTGTTTGAATGATTAGCAATGGGCCGTACATCAGTGGCGTTTGGGTGTTGTTATCAGTGGCGTTTGGGTGTTGTTATCAGTGGCGTTTGGGTGTTATCATGAAAGATTTTTGACCCTGCAGAACCTCTAGCAGGATCAAGCACCAGAGAAATGATAAATAATGCCACTCTTACTGCATCTCTATTTCCAAGCCCTTAGAGAAATAATATTAGTAACATTTCCCTGGGCTGTCAGAGATTACAAAAAGTGGTTATTTAGAAATCAGTTTACTGCACAGAGATAGTGAGCTGATTTCTTTGCAAAGAAATTGCTGATGCTCAGGTATCCCTATATTCAAGCAAATTGCACTGAACCTCTGAAATGGATTTGCAAACAGGTTGGCTGTGAATGGGCTTCTCTGCTTAGTATTTGCTTTTTTGTTAATACCAGGACCATATTCATGCTCCTACCTTAAGTGCACATGTTTTTGTTTTCTAGCACGGTGTATTATTTAATTAATTTCTTTAATTTGAATTGTTTTTCTGACAAAAGGAAATCGTTCTGGTGACTGATTAGCCGTTTAGCCAATCACTGGATAAAAGAACTTGCTAATCTTGCTGACTACTGCTCCTAGACCATGATCCCCAAGTTTACTAGGGACCAGCTGTATAACCTTTATTTTCATCATCCCGTTATCATGTTTTCTAATCAATTCCATTTGAAACAACATGATAAAATAGTGTACGTTTACAGCACTAGCCAAGAGAATAGAGAAAATGGACATCAGTGTATGAGATTAAACACACTTTATACAATATGCGGGAATTGAATAAATAAAATCATTAGTGAATACACATATAGATCATAAACTGATTATTGCATTATTATTATACCATTTAATGTAAACTGAAGGAAATTATGGGATGTAGATTCTGGTGATTTTTAAAAAAAATTATCTTGATATTTTATGATCATATAGGATGTCTGACTTTGAGTTTTTCACCTCTAAAACTATTCTCATCAGAGAGAAATAAGTTGTATATATTTAATCATTTTAGTGTATAGATAAAAACCTGCATTACTGCATCACTTATTCTAACCATCTGTTGCTAAACTTGAGGGTCTTTCATTCAAAACTCAGGTAATTTCCATCTAATTACTGCCTGTAATACCACAGGAGACTAAATATGACAAATGAGAGAACTGAAATCTTAAATCATAATTCTGATGAAATAAGGTTGTTTCAATCTGTATGACTGTGTAAGAGGAATTAACAAACCCCTGTGCATTCTTATGCAGGGAGACTGGTATCTGATTCTTTACTCAGAGTATCTTCATCCAGATGATAAATAAGCAGACTGGCACATGAACTATATTGAACTGATTAGTAATTATATTTTATATGTTATTATATTACATAGCACAAACATATACATTAGCCTCATTAGTTTGGCTATAGTCTTGGGAACTCAGTCCAGGGTTTTTAAGTAGTACACAGATAGCTGTATTCCACCACCTAAAGTTATACATCTTAACTAATTCTACAGTATATCCAAACACGAAAGCTTTTACTTACTCTTAACTAATTCTAGATCTGAAACCAAAAGATTTTACTCACACTTAACTAATTCTATATCCAAATACAAAAGCTTTTACTTGGGGACTTGCACTTAACTAATTCTGTATCCAAACACAAACGCTCTTACTTGGGGACTCGCAGCAGTATATATGAATGTATAAGTACAGTAGCTTTATATAGAACAACAACACCTAAGTGTATCTGATATCACTGTCAAAACTAAAATCTAGTCCTGCTGTGAACTCCTAAGGGTCATTTAGTAGAGTGAAATAGGGGTATTCTTATAGTCTCAAGGGACCATATCAGTTTCCATCTGCTGGAACTCTACAAAGATTTCTTCTAGGTTACTGCTTTAGATTAAAACACTAAGGAAAACCAGTGATGTATGTCAATCTTTTAGGAATTTAGCTGCCAGAAACGCAGTGCTGAATGCACTCGATACGCATGTTGGAAAATGAAGCCTTCTTCTACACTATGGAAGTATGAGGTTATAAATAGAGCTAGCAGTTTTTTTCTCATTATGTTTTGAGATGTTTATTTTATATAATATTTTATAAAACAGGTTTCCCAGTGTTTTTTTCACGTTACATGTAAATATAAGAATATGACTCCTTAGTGGTAATAGGTCATATACATTTTAGCTATCTTTGAAATTTTGTGGCTCTTACTCATGACAGTAATTATTGTACTATTTTAAGGTTTCTGCCTGTTGGAGCCATTCTCTTAGGTGAAAGGGGAAATTTGTAGCAAAATATTTTTGGATGATGAACCAATAGCAATAAACTTACACAAATGAACAGTCAGTCCAAAATGGTCCCCTTTCATTAAGATATGCAGTTTATTGATTTAGAAAAACACAAGTTTATACAATATAGTTGTGTTTATTACACAAATATAAAAATGATTGTATTAATATAATAACAGCAGCAGTTTAGTTCATGTTAAGACTCCCTGTTTTCTGCATAATGTTGATTGCCTGGTCTGGCTGGGTGTCCAAAATGAGTCAGTAATTTGTAATCTTCCTTTGCTAATATACTGTATTTTCTTCAAGACTACCACTTTTTTTTAATGACACCTGTCATTTTAATATTTGAACTGAATTTTGTTAGCAAGGATATTTGTCAAGACTATTTCTAGTCATCCAGGGGCCTGTAATTGCTGTAAATAGCAAAACCACAAACAAAAGACATAAGATGACATCCTTCTGTCAGCAAATGACTTTAGCCTTATAGAAATCACTGCACATGCACAGAGAATCTCTATGCTTTCAGCACAAACAGGCGCCCCGTCCCTGTGCGCTTGGTGCATTTACCATTGGGGGAGACAAGTGGTCTGCAGGTGATGAAACACAAAGAGATGTGAAATTGTTAGTTCTAATACGCAATATTTTACTGCCTACAAATTACTATTTTCTATTAAATGAGAATGTCATTCAAGCAGGGAGGAAATGCCCCATAATGCCTTCTTTGAAGGAAAAAAAAATATTTTAAGTTCAACAGTTCTGGTCTTCCTAATCCTGCCAGTGTATAAAGTTACTGAAAGTAAATATATCAGAAATGCTGAGGCCAAATGAGAAACTACAATAAATTGTTTTGCTTGCAGTGAAGATAAATGCATGTTTATTAGATCCACATTGAGTGATTTGTATTCAGTATATTAAATCTAGATTTCTGTTATAGTTCCGTAGAAAGATCTAAGGGCTTGTTTCCAACATCCATGGTGCTCTGACATGATAAACACATAAACCTGTGTTAATTAATAGGCATGCAGGACGGTCTTGCAAGGAAAACACCTCTATCTTTCACCTACAGGCGTGACTATAGTCAACAACTGCTGCAAACTCTCTGAAGCCTTATAGTATCTGCATCCTGCACCCCCAGGATCCTGGCGCAAACACTACCGCAAGGGAGGTGTAGTTACACCAGTGCTCTCACCTGTATGTGGGACTAAGGTTTACTTGCAAGGAAAAAAACTCATTCTTTGCTGGTCACCTGTAGCACAAGGAGATGGAAGGTGCAGAGTATGTAATGCTTAATTGTGTTGTGCATAAAAAAGAAAGCTTTTTATTTTATATTAGTAAAAGTCATGGAGAATGTCAACCTAATCATGAGGGAACTAAACACAAAGTTGAATTAGAAATATATTTAATAAATAAAAGTCAAATATGTGTTTTTTTACTGTATAAATGCACACAACAATCATGGAAAGAGACATTAAAGCTTTTGTTATTTGCTTCTTAGAACATGATGATATTGCCTTTAAAGTTAGCAGGATGTTATGGGTATTCCACTACATTCCACTACTACATTCCATTACAAATAATATACAGAATATGTTACGATGCTTTGAGCTATAGTTATGCATAATCTTTTCTATTTGATTTTTCCTGGAAAAATTGTCAGTCTGATTTATGATAGGGCTTTATATGAATGATCTCTTATTTCCCCTGGGCAAGGTCACGTAAGGCCTTAGAACAGACAAACCCTTTTCATCCTTGACTAAACCCATAAGCAATTGAAACTCTCTACCTCCAAATACAACTTCAAGAATGCATAGGATGACCTATTACCAAACCCAAATTATAAACTATAAACTAACATGTTATCAAATGACCTAAAGACTTGTGACGTCAAGGGTGGAATACCATGACATATTATTATATGTATGTATGCACATTTTTAATTTTATGAGGTTGCTATATTACATGTCACTGAACGGTTTAACAATATGATTGCTAATAGGCACATTGATATCAGGGTTTATTCATAAAACTCAGAGTAGCCATGCAAAGGTCTGAAATCACATTCATTTGCCACATCCTCATCTTCACATATTCAGCAAACTCTGTGATGTGGCAAATTTACATCCAAATCAGACACTTATTCATCAAGTGTCAGAGTCTGCTGAAGTAGCGAATTCATTACGGAGTACTGTGTCTCATTTTCCTGTTCGACACTTTCATCTGGTGAAGTCTAAAGGGTGAAATTTATTAAAGTCGTAAATTTTACCGATCGATCGATTAGAATTTCAATCAAAATTTCAATCGGAATTACATAATTTTGATCGAAATTTTGGAATTTCGATTGAAATTTCAATCAATCAATCACTTCTCCTTTAATAAATTTCGTCGTGGGGTGTTTATGACGTTATGGTTTAAGGTGACTGTTCATTCAAAATTGATAATAAAGACTGCAACCAAGTGACAACCCAAGTGACAACATAAACTAGGGATATTGTGACATAAAAAGGATGTATAATTTACTTGTAATACTATTGTTAAACTGACCATGCCTGACTCAACAAGAAACCGAATCTGATTTACTTCTTCAATAAGGGAATTCGCTGCTTAGTGAATAAATAAGGATAAGTGAATTTCTAATTATTGCAGCATTGCAACCCAAAGTATTGAGAATTCACTGCAACTGTTGAATTTGCAAATTCATGAGTCAAGTACCAGGTGGTTCAGGGATCAAAATAGTAATGGACTAAACAGATTACAATCACAGAGGCAGGCAGATATATCACTGCAATGCTGTAGTGTGAGTTATTATTGCACTTCCTTATTTTGGTAGCTTACCGTATTGTGACGGGGACCGGTAGTCAGGGACACAGTTTTGTCAATGACACAATGTAAAACAGTCCAAAACAATTAAACTCCAGACTTTTTTGTTAATAAAAACTAGCTCACGGCTAGTTTTATTTGGGTGAAAAGCAAACAGGAATACGTGGTTGTGAAGGAAAACAAAATAGAAAAAAACAATGATTTTCCAAACAGGAAACAGTTCAATGCAGTTTCTTAAACACAAGTCCTCTTCACTGACTTTTAGTTTACAGCAAAGTATCACACAGCACTTTACCCCTTTTTATTCCAGAGTAGCAGACTGGAGCTCTGTTTGCTGCTCTCACACTCACAGCTCCTTTTCCCAACTGAGAGCAAGTAACTCAGTCACACCCGGCCTTTTAACCTCCCTCACCTGCAGCCTAATTAAACACATGTTTTTTACCATACATATGACAGGAATCTGGGTGAAATA
>WMED01025849.1:0-10936 GCA_019650415.1 Pipa parva
CTTATCAAACCTGCTAAATCTGCAGGGGGTTGAATACTACTTGTAGGCACTGTACATGTCTATAAAGCTCATGGAGATTTATGTCCCTTTAAACTAAAAGTTTACTGACAGGTAATTTGAATTTTACACAAATATTTTGTAAGTTTGTACTTTATTGATGTTTACTTGAAGAGAGTCTGATACCTTGTGTGACTCTGCACTGCTAGCAGATCTACTCTTCCCATACAAGGAAGTGCTTCAAAGGGAGAGAGCAGCTACAGGGGGTTTATTGAGCTCTGCTGAATTAAGAGATGAGTCAGGAGTTTCTTAATAGTTATATTGCTTGACAATAGGTAAATAGAGCTTTCTTTATAGCCAGGGTTTACTTAACCTTTAACAATCAGTGGATCCAGCAGAAACAATCAATGGTCCTGTTTACCACATATTTTGAGATTTGCATAATTAAGGTGGTATTTGCTTATGCTTTCTGAAAGACTGCTTGCTGGTCTTTGTTGCAGAATTCTTGGAAAAAACTGTTGTTGACTGTTGTCCAAGGGACACTTCATACAAAGAAAAGTCCTAAAATCTACCTGATGTTTTTAAAGGTGGCATTGTCTTGTTTTTCAATGTATAGATAGCTTACATTATCTTCTGGACTAAAAACACACTGTGGAGTGCACTGGATTTTATGCATCTTTACACTGTACAGCTGAACCAGCCCAGTAGCATGGGGGAGCAATAATTAATTATGCAAAATACATCATTTGACAAATTTAAATTTCACACAAAACTTTCCCAATCATAGTCAAGATTAAAGGATAACTGAATAATGCTCCACAGTGCAAGATAATTTGATCTGGGCTCAAAGGTAGATTTATTTGACAGTTTTAACCAGACTTTCTAGGCCAGGTATTTTGCCCCAGTCCCAAAAAAACTGTGCGTTAAATTATCACAGATAAAAACGAAATGTACATTTGAATTATTTTATGTGACAAAACCCTATGAATGCTGTTGTAGTCTTCAAATGTAATAAGTAGAAAAGGCATGAAAACAATCATTTCTTAAAAAAGGACAGCCCTTTGAAAAAATAGTCCTGAGTCATTTAGACAGAGGATCAGTTTAATGCAGCTGTTAAATCCTTTTCTTTCAGTCATATGGAGGCACAGGACACTGGGTAAAAGGTACCAAAGATATGAAATGAGGATTCTCGCACACTCCTTTTATCCTTCGCCTCTTTCCTTTCACTTTCAGCTTATGTTCCAGAGTCTGGAGAGAAGAAGGAAACCTGAAAGATATAACTTATACAACTACTTATAGCTAACGTATACAACTATATCACTTAGGGAACTAAAACAGAGGTTTGAGTAAAATGGTGGAAGCGTCCTGTGTGGGGGACAAAGGACACTGAGACACCCAAATTAAGTAGAATAACCATCTCACAGTTATGGATGATGGGCTAAAGTCTTCGACTTTCAAAGGCTGCCTGAGAAAAGGCAAAGCTACTGAATTTGTATAATTTTGCAAACATGTGCAAGGTTGACCATGTGGCCCCCTTGCAGAGCTGCTTAGCAGAAGTCAGGGTCCAGTTAGTACAGGAAGTGCTAACTGATCTGGTAGAATGGGCTTCAACTGGAAAGGAAGATGACATTCTTTTTGCAACGTAAGTTTGGCAAATAATTTATTTAATCCATCAGGAAAACAATGGTTTAGACGAGGCTGAGGGATAGAATTTTATCATTTGGGAAATTTCAGTGCTCCGAACACATTAAAAAAATGGAGCAGACACTCCTTAGAATTTTGAGGATGTGGACAAAGGGATAGCAGGACAATTTCCTCATTGATGTGGAGGGATGAAAGCACTATTTGAAAGAAAGCTTAGTGTGCCAAACCAACTTGTTCTCATGAAGGTGAGAAAGGGAGGTCTCTTGGCCAATGATGTTTGTGTTGCCACCCTCCCATTGAAGCTTCCGCAGAACCCAAGTTTTAATGGAAATTGATGAAAAAAAAGATATAAGCAAGAATACATAACTATTGTCACATATCATGTCATATTCCTCTGCCAGATGGTCCTGGGTGCAAGCTAAGAAGTGTGTAACCTTCCTGTTGTGCTGAGAGGTCATGAGATCTATTTGCAGAGTGCTCCATTGACTGAGAATTTAGATTGCTGAAATGCTGACAGCACTTGAGCTAACATATGTTGGACTTAGCAAAGGGAAGGGGACTGTAATTTAAATTTCTGGTAACTATTCGAAGATGGAAAAACCTCTCTGATGGAAGGAACACCCTGTTGAGATAAATGTTGAATAGGGGATCAAAAAATATTATCATATTCATAAAGGACAATTTTGTATATTTATATACCAGCATAGATTGTGAAGAATGATCATTGCTGTTTGGATGGCTAAGAGGTCCTGTGTGTAAGAAGGAGCTTTTGTAAAAGATCCTACTGATAAGGAGTGACTGACACTCCCTGAATGTGAAGGTGGGCCACAAAAACATGATCTTTGTGAAGATGCAAGGAATTCAAAACAGTCCAAACAGAATCACTTTGAATTGGAAATGTTTGTTGGAGAAAGCAAATCTCAGATATTGTTAATGATCTGAGAAAATGTGTTGGCTCAGTGGTTAGCAAAGCGCTAGGTCCTGGGCTCAATTCCATCCATCTGCATGCAGTTTGTATGTTCTCCCAGTACTTGCGTGGGTTTCCTCCGGGGGCTCCGGTTTCCTCCCACAATCCAAAAACATACTGAAATGAATGATGAATCTCTGTAAAGCGCTGCATATTATATCAGTCGTATATAAATTAATAAATACAAAAATAGGGTTCTGGAAGTAGGCTTCCCATATACCCTGAGACCAGAGGAATTCACCCAATATCATGGTGCAAATGATGGATCTGACTAACTCTATTTTGAAACATCCGAAGACCACCCTTTTTTTTTTTTTTTTAAATAACGTTTGAGGTCTAGTACTAGAAGAAAATTGCTATCCTTCTTTTTGGAAAAACCTTGTAATAATTGGTGCTGAGGACCTGCAATTATCACTTTTATAAGCTTGGAGATGATTTTAAGAAAAGTTCCTTCTTTTGTGGGGTCTGATAAAAAGTGGGAGTGGAAAAAATCTTGTTGGAAGACTTTGTTTGAATTCTATCTGGTACCTAGTAGATATGGTGCTTACAATTTGCCACGGGATGTAATATAATCATAGAGAGTCTCTGATTGTCTCTTTAGAAGCAAAGGGAATGAAAAGTCCCCTGATAAAGTTTATTTAGAATCCCCAAACATTATTTCCTGGGGGCTAATTTAAATCACAACCCCCAAGGTAGCTAAGCCTCTGCAGTATCCACACCTTACCAGTACCTCAGGGCAGCAGTAATGTTGGAGAGCAAAGGAAGGGAAATAGGAGAATCCACAGATCAGCAGAAGCCTAGGAAGTGTGGTGGATTTAGAGCCATTATGGATCTGCAGTCATCAGCATTGGACGAGGCACGTCAAGTGAAGCACTACCTGCTTCCTGTCAAAAGGAGAGGGTCTCTATCAATAATCTCACCACAGGATTGATTTAATATGAAGACAGGAAAGGGAAGGTCAACCACTACAGGAAAAAGATGATGTCATGATGGTTTTACAAATTTAAATGGTCTACTTTCTTTTTTTGAAGAGTGGGTTAAGGAGAGGGTTGTGTCAGAGCTAGCCCTTGTGTCAGAGCTAGCCAATGATTGAATAGAGGTCATTTCTCATTCCTCCTGTGAAGAGGACACAGTGAAAACTGAAGGTGAAAGAAAGGAAACAATGGATAAAAGGTGAGGGTCTGCAATTCAGATTTTTACAGTGTCCGACCTCCAAATGGGAAATACCTTTTACCCAGTGTTCTTTGTCACCCACGACACAAAAGAAAAGTTTGTATATGTCATTGTACAACAAGGGCAAAAAAACCCAAAAACCTTTGCAGTCTGAGGAACAAAAGATCTGAGTCTTACTGAGAGAGATGGTTCATCTGGTTTGACACATAAGTGCACTTATAGTGAAAAGGCCAATTAAAATTAGATAACTATAGGGAAGTAGGCACTTGCATAAGCATAATGACGTTAAAACCTATTTTAACATTAATGTCCCTTTAAAAATAATAAATGCTTCAGGAAGGTCATAATACTGTATTTATTTAATGAACAAACAAACCCTCCCTTTAACTTTCTGGCAACACCAATGAAAATGTAAGATCAAACATAAAAATAAATATATTCATGGTGATTTTGCTTTACATAAACAAGCAAGTTTCTGTCACAAAGGGAAACAATGTTAAAAATCCAGTAAAGTCGTTAAGTCAATTATACATTTTTAGATTTGAATTGCCCTGTTATCCAGGGATTTTATATGAACCGAAACAGGATAAGGTAATGGTAACATGAAATAAAAACAATTAGCACATACGAGTGGTATTGACGAGTGCCTAGGTTTCTAAAATGATTCTTTCAAAGGGAAAAAATGTCATTATCCTCTGAAACCTTGTATAATTCCAGCAAATTAAATTGTAATTGCAAAGTCTTCTACTAAAAACTGAAATGTTGAATATTAAAAAGGAAAAAAACAGTTACCAAATGCACCCATCCTTTTGTTTTTGTGTAAAGTGCACTTTTCCACCTCTGATATCCATTTCTGGGCCAAAATCATTTTTAAAAAATGCTTTAAAAATAAAATGAACAAGCTAAAATGTCTTACTAATAGTGCACTATACTGTGATACATATTTCTTATCGTCCTTCAGAGGGATATAGATCTCTCAGCTTTTTTCAACAAGTTAAAACAACTTTAACACGTTACTGTGGCACTGGGTTACCAAACCCCTCACAAACACATATAGAACCAACATCTTCAGCAGGATAAATAAAAAATAACTTGAAATCTAGTGAAAATGGAATATTATGGATATAAATGTGGGGGTAAACCCTAATGAAAAAGCTGCTGTCCCTTTTAACTTTGTCAATTTTTTTTTTTTTTTTTATCAAGGCAGGAAATTTAAAGAAAAAAAAACAAAACAACAAAGCACAACTATTTTTCTTATGTTAACGGTGGTGCATAACTTCCTGCGTCTGAAAATTCACAAAGTAAATGAACAATATATTCTGTAGTGGAATTCTTCTCAGGGGCAAAAGAGGTGAGGAGACTTGTGGGTAATTGCAGATTATCTTCACATCCATGCAAAACAGTCAGTCTTAGTCCTGTGTCATCCTTTTAATCCCACTCAATGAATTCTCTTATTGCAAGCTTGCTTATTCATCCATACATATTATTGTAGGTGAATGCAAAGATCACCTTTTCTCTCTACATTATACTAATGGACCACTTGGGTAACAGAATTTATAATAAAGAATATTTCTTTCTTTAACCATCTTCGCACCAGAGTTCCATTTACCTTAATAACTTCACTTATTTTTAAACCTGACACCAAAAGCTTCTTAATGCAGATCAGAGGTTATTAACCAAATTAACTGGGGTCATGATACAAACGAGACAGTTGGATCCTTTGGGAAGTTTGGCCATGTCATTTTGAAGATGCTGGATAGAAATGTTGGGATTAAACAAAAAGGCAATAAAGAAAGGATGAACTCCCTTTGTCCTTCTGAACCCTTTCCCCCACAGTTAGGAAAATTAGGTGCTATGGTTGTCCTGGAGCAACTGTGTTTCCCAAAGATTCTGAAGTTAGAGATGGTCCAGGATCTGAAAGAAAAAAGTATTGGAAAAAATAGCATAAAAAATGAAGCAGTGCTTAGTTTGCTTTAGACTTCTAATTACATTAGCCCTTTTGTCTTTCCTGCTTTCATATAGGACATACCAGAGAAACTGAAAGAGACACTATCAATGAAAAAACTTCAAGGAAATCCATCAACACCACCTGCAACTGTTTACAGAGATCTAGTTCCCCGCAGTGGCCTTTTATAATCTTATTTTTCCTATACAAGTGAATGCCAACTCCTGATTCGTTGCTATATGATACTAGACCTCTGGAAAGATTGCCCATGCTGGATAATTTATCTGTTGTGTTGTACACTGTTAATAAAGTGGATCAAAATTGATTTATGTTCATTCTGAAAATGGTATAGCACCTTTTTGCTTTCATAAGTGTTATTTTGCACATTGCCTCACTTTACACAGACATTTTTCTAACCTCATGATACATATATATATATATATATCTCTGTATATGGGCGTCCATGTTGGGGGCACTTGCCACCAGAATGATGCATCAAGATGAATAATAATCACCCAATACACCCCTCTATCCTGACCCAGAGCATCAAGAGATTAATATTCGTCCTGATACATCACATGACTGATGTTACGTGACCACCTCCGTAAACTGCTGTCTGTGGACGTAAATGTCCCCATAATCTGCTTTGAGTTTACAAACTATTGTCTTCAACACTACAGACTGGTAGACTTATGAGCGCAGTGCTTGAGATAAGTGACCTGTACAAAGACATATAACTCTCCTAAATGCAATTTTTTCATCTGTACAGCTTTACTTACTGGAACAGTACAATTTTGTTTACAGATGCAGAAGAAATATGAAGAAGAAAGTATGAGTATTAAAAAATTAAAGATTATTAAATAATAATAAACTGAAACTATTTATTTCTAAAGGCTGGATGAGGTGTTAGGATGGAGAAAGAAAACTTTTTTTTTTTAAACAAAGCAGTTTCTGTACTGAAAATTAGTAACAAATATCATAAAATAGAAAAAAGATGTATAAATAGAAATATTAAAAAACAAAAATAATAACATAAAAGAAATTGGCATGGCACAGAATATGTAAACAATAAGAGCAGATTTTAGTTTTAATAAGTGATCGTTTATTCATGTATTTTACCCACTGTAGCCAAAATTCAACCAAACATGGTAATAAAGTCATACTGGGAAAATGCCTCTAAAAGGCATAGAGAAGAAGGAAAGGATGTCACATCCAGATGAGAGATGCTTACAGCTCCCTCTTGTGACTTAAGAGAAACAACACATCTGGAATGTTTTTATAAGTTCCATGATAATACTCATCATATAAGGCAAAAATCAATAACAAACAGCAGTATCTACTGATCCAAAGAAACAGCATACTCCAAGGTCAGAATTTAGTTAATAATGACTACTGCCAATGTACATATTAACTGAAATATTAAAATGTAGTCACTGAAGTATGCTGCAATTACAGATATTAAACACTTTCTAGGGTTATTGAATACAGATATCTAATCTGTGGGTGCTTTAATCATTTTCATTGGAACTTACACACACCTAAATATTAATTCATATCCAAATACCTTTGATATTTTTAGCAATAATGCTATTTATTCATTTGAAAGGAGAATGATATCTTCTTAAGTGAGTGCTCAAAAGGCTATCACTTGTTAAAGGAAAAAATACATTTATTTCATATTGCTACTAATCTGAGGGAGGATTACATAAAATATTTACAAAGGTTAAGACATGTCAAATGATCCTGGAATTATATGTTTCACATCGCTATAAAAATTACACTTTTATATTTGAATTCATACTTTCATTTAAACAGCAATATGCTTCATCCAGCAAATCTCTTAAGCATTTAATGTGAATTTAAATCAGGATACATTCCCAAACCTCTCATCCTCCAAAAAAATACCTTTATTGTTAAGCTCACCTGGCACAGGACTGGTAGTGATGGCAGCCCCTCCCTGCACTGCAGCTACGATGGCTGGGCTGTGAGTGGCAGCTGAACTTAGGGAGGACGGCAAGTTAGAAGAAGCGGAGGATACCATAATGGTAGGGTTATGTGGGGTAGAGGGGCCCCCACTGACCCGACATGCTGCAGAGGGGAAGGTGCCATGCATGGGATGGTGAGAACTATGCAGGTTAGTTGGTGAGTCATGATGAATAGAGTCAGATAGATCACTACCCATATTAAATGGGACAGGCAGAGAAGGCATGCTGGGGTGCTGATTACCGGGCACCGGTGTTTGGGCAGGTACTGGGACTGCTGATGTCATCAATGAGCTAGGAGGTGGTTGACTTGTGTATGTAGCAGAACCTGTAAAAGCAATCAAGCAAACAGAAAATGAAATACACTTTAATAACTGCGCAAAAAAATGATAAGTTAACAGATTTTCATTTTTATGATGTTAATTTGAAGCAGGAATTTCTAGCTTGCTCCACACATCTCTTGCACCAGTGGCTGTTGTATGCAAAAGAAATAATGAGTTAAAGAGTGTTCCTAAATTAATCCAGGATGTAGAGTTCCACATAAGCCAGTTCCCATACTAGACTCATGTATTGGGCATAATAAGGAGAACCTGAGTAGGGTTAGAAAGGATTTGGGTGGGACTGTGGCTGTTTCAAAGAGCCTGGTAGAGTATAAGGCAGTGATGGCTAACCTATGACACGCGTGTAAGAGGTGACACGCCAAGATGTTTTTGCTGACACACGTCATGGGGCTGTTCGCACTGTGCGCTCAGTAGGAAAGTTGCCCCGCCTTCAAAAAATTATGGATTTTTTACGAAGTGACACACCACCCGAGTTATGTTGGCTTTTTTGACGAATTTTGGCACACTGAGCTCAAAAGGTTGGACATCACTGGTATAAGGGAATAATGGAAAAGAGAGTTTGGGAAAACAGAACACACTGCACTCTCTCATGTGGTAAATATAGCCCCTCTGCTATGTAGGTGGAGGGTATAGAAATGCATAATCATTGGTGCAGAACAGTGTACCAACTCAAATGCAACATAGAAACCAAACAAGAACGAAAATGTAGAGTATGGAAATTGTCTGCATACAAACATAGCTGTGGTATCCTAAAGTCCAGAACACTGCACAGTTAAAATATAACCTTTAATTAGTAAGTTAAAAACTAATAATCATGTATGGAAACCATAAAAGCTGATTTAAAAGGTAAAGTGTCTTCCTGTTCCCCACACCCAACCCTGGGTACTGCCCAGCTACTCTGAGGTTCTCCGAATCAACCAAGGGAAAAAGGAAGGGTTAAGTGATCTAGCTAGCAACCAATTAATCTAAACTCATCCTGACACTCCCTCCAGGGATACTACCCAGCTGTTCTGGGTTTTCATGAATCAACCTAGGGGAAAAAATGGTTCATAAATTGCACTTTAGGGTGGGTGAAAAATAGTTAAAAACACTCAGAAAAAACCAAGGTCATGCCTTCAGGGATGCTGTATGATAGCAGCTTCTAGTGAAAAAAGAAACCAACATATGTTTTACTCCTATTTTTTTTTAGGGAGCTTTTTCAAGGTCTATCTTAGAGCCTGGTAGAGGGAGGCATTATGCTTTGTCAGAGGCACTAAATGTGCCTTCTATTTTTAATCGTTTCCTTTTTATATTTTGAAGGGGATACATTGTTTTTAATTGTTCCCAATGTTCCTTTGGACAATTTTAAGCTTACATTTACAATGTTTTATGTTTAAATGAAAATTCCAGTGACATTATTCCTCTTTGTACTGTCAGACTCATGCTCAGTGCTAAAGAAGTAGAGAACGCATTGTTTATTTTGTGCCCTAAATAACTTTTATTTTACCATGATAAAGAAAATCAGGTAATAACATACAAATAGGAAAAGGCACACAAATTTAACATGGCATCAGTGGCTCTAAGAACAATGGCATACTGGGCATTTTACCTCTGGCAGTAAATTCCAGAAAAAAAACACCCCAAAAAAAGGATCCTCCACTGATTGCATGGTAACTTATCAGGACAAAATGCCTTCTGGGACTTTTCATGTGGTAAAATGCCTCTTGAAAATGTTTCCACATATTGTGTCCCAGTCACCCACTGAAATCAATTTGGATGCAGGTTTTTTGCATTTTTGGTAATTAGACTAATTAAGCTTGACAGCTTGACATACCAATTTGTCAGAGTTCAAACAAAAAATGTACTGCTTGTTCCCTGAGATGCAGACCATGAATACCATGTGCCACAGTCTTTATGTCAAGGCTGAAAAGTTAGAATGGTGTTTAGAGGAATTTAAAGCCCGCTTTAGTACAAATAAAACTTTGACTCAATCCATAAGATAGTTTCTGGAGCAGATATATTAATAGAGAAGGTACACCTATGAGCACCAGTCAACCAATCTGCTGCACATGAAAGAGAGAAGGGCTAGGGATATATACTGCTTACATATTGAGCTTTAATACATTGCAGAGAACCAGCATAAGAACTAAACCATGTGTTTTAAAAGGAAGAAACAAGTTGCTCGTTCTTTTATTTTATATTTCTTTGTAGTGTTCAATCCCCCATGTTTCCTGTGCCTAGAGCATTAGAGCCAGTAGATTATTGGTGTGACAACAATCCATGGATACTTACTATGTGCCGGACTGGGCTGGGTTCCTCCCTGCTGTTGCGGATTGCTTGCTGGTGGCTGTGCTAATGGTGGTGTAGGCTGACCCAAGTTCTCAGCACTGTTGGCTGGGACTACAGAGGCAGGAGTCAGTGATGACTGTGGAACGGAGATGGAATGCGCAGTGCTGCCTGGAGTGGTCTGATGCTGCTGCTGGTGTTGGTTTTGGATTTGCTGAAAGTGCTGTTGTCGAGCTCTTATCTCTGCATATTTTAATTGCTCCATATGAAAATTCTGTCTATCCGATAAAAGCTGCTGTCTCTGATATTCCAGCTGCAAAGGGGGAACAATGATCACTATTTATACAAAAGCTATCATTACAAGAATTATAGATACTGCAATTACTTAACAGGAATCTCACGTGGTGTAAATAATGAGGTTACACAGGTTTTAATATATTCCCTGCATTTTCTACAAAAAGAAACATTTTTCATAAAACTGTTTAAGTTTCAGGATATATTGAAAGGTTACCATCTGAAATGAATCCAATATCAAAATAAGAAAATATGTAAATAGTAGTTCAACATTTTAGGGGGGAATTCACCATTGTCCGAAGTAGTGCGAACAGTTCGGGCGACTGCG
>WMED01025851.1:0-10936 GCA_019650415.1 Pipa parva
TAGTGATACTGTACATAGTGATATACTGTACATAGTGATACTGTATATAGTGATACTGTATATAGTGATACTGTACATAGTCATATACTGTACATAGTGATACTGTATATAGTGATACTGTACATAGTGATATACTGTACATAGTGATACTGTACATAGTGATATACTGTATATAGTGATACTGTACATAGTCATATACTGTATATAGTGATACTGTATATAGTGATACTGTATATAGCCAAGGGGTGGTTCGCCCAGGGCGCAAATCTAGCCAGGACCGGCCCTGTATATAGTGATACTGTATATAGTGAGTTGAGAAACTCTGGAGCACAATTCCCCAGTTACACTACACAGTGAGACATGCGCAGTCTGTTACCAGCAAGCTCCGCCCAGTCTCCGCCTCCCGGCCAGGAACTCTCACATTCTTGTTGCTATAGTAACGACGCTACTGTAACCTGCCCCACCCACTCCTCTGTGACGTTCTGGCGTTGCCCTGGAGACAGGAATAGCGTCTCGGAGAGAAGTCATCAGCGACTAAACCGGGGGCTGTGGGTGAGGAGGGGGTGAGTATACAGAGGGGGGGACAGGGCAGGATTGGGGGGATTTAGAGACTCCCCCCCCCTTTACTGCAGGGGAGTAAAAGCTTTTACCCGCAGAGCTCAGGATCTGTCACAGCCAAAGAGGTTCTGCAGCGCAGCTACAGTACTCTGACTGGCTGGCTTGCTCCAAAGAGGTTCTGCAGCAGAGCAGCTACAGTACTCTAACTGGCTGGCCTGCTCCAAAGAGGTTCTGCAGCAGAGCAGCTACAGTACTGTAACTGGCTGGCCTGCTCCAAAGAGGTTCTGCAGCAGGGCAGCTACAGTACTCTAAGCAGGGCAGCTACTGAACTCTGAATGGCTGGCTTTCTCCAAAGAGGTTCTGCAGCAGAGCAGCTACAGTACTCTAATTGGCTGGCCTGTATTGAAGGGGTTCTGCAGCAGTGCAGGTGCAGAGCTCTGATTGGCTGGCCTGTATTGAAGCGGTTCTGCAGCAGTGCAGGTGCAGAGGTCTGATTGGCTGGCATGTATTGAAGGGGTTCTGCAGCAGTGCAGGTGCAGAGGTCTTATTGGCTGTCCTGTATTGAAGGGGTTCTGCAGCAGTGCAGGTGCAGAGGTCTGATTGGCTGGCCTGTATTGAAGGGGTTCTGCAGCAGTGCAGGTGCAGAGGTCTGATTGGCTGGCTTGTATAAAAGGTATTTTATATATGACCCCATGATAAATACTGTATGTCTCAATATGCAATAACCACAGATGGAGACATGAACCCAGTCCCATTTCAGGAAACTTCTGCATGTCTCTCTGATCATAGCATCAGCTTGTGGCTGTCCACAGATTGCTGAACTACAGGTCCCAACATTCCTGTGACACTGCTGTTTGTTGGATTGCTGGGACTTGTAGTTCAGCCGAGATTGAAGGTCACTGCCTTAACACAAGTGCAAGATAAAAATGGACCTAACACCAAAAGCAACATCCAAGAGTAGTCTAAGCAAGGCACGCTGGGTAATGACCTTTTAGCATTTGCTCTGCAAATTTGTCCAATGAGAGTGAAGTAAGCGGGGTATCGTTAACATCATGAATGGTGTCACCAGTGCCCAACCAATAAAAAAGCAGTGGTCAGTGGTGATGTCACTGTCTGGGGGTAACAGTGCTGTCCAGCTGTCACCCCTCTGAAAGCTTGGGAAAAATTAACCCCTGTAGTTAAACAATGAAATGAAATGAATGGAAGGGGTTATTGACATAGTGGGGGGGAGGCCTGAAACAAGAGATAAAGGCCCTCATTCACCATAGTGCGAAGTGAGCCGCGAAGCGCTTGACTCACCTCGCACACAGCGCCACGCGCACGATGATGTCCTGCACGCGAACACCAAAGGGACTCCCCTCCCAGCGAGAGCACTCGAGTCTCTTCGCCGGGAGGGTAATCCCCCCAACGCAGTACAATATGTAATACAGTACAATATGCAATACAGCACAATATGTAATACAGTACAATATGTAATAAGAGTACAATATGTAATACAGTACAATATGTAATACAGTACAATATGTAATACAGTACAATATGTAATACAGCACAATATGTAATACAGTACAATATGTAATACAGTACAATATGTAATACAGCATAATATGTAATAAGAGTACAATATGTAATACAGCACAATGTGTAATACAGTACAATATGTAATACAGCACAATATGTAATACAGTACAATATGTAATACAGCACAATATGTAATACAGCACAATATGTAATACAGTACAATATGTAATACAGTGATACATCCCTATTGTAATGCACTGAACATTCTAATCAGCACAGCTGGGATAAACTATGAAATAAAAGTGTTGTAGCATATTTAGGAACTCACAGAACATCCAAGGCCCAAAACTGAGCTCCCTGAGGTCCTCGGATGGATGGGAGTGGGGTGTAATGTGGTGGTGATAGGGTGGGGGGCTGCGTGCAGAAGAACTGGGTCAGAGAATTTGAGGGTTTCCCTGGAGACTTTGCTTCCCAAACCCAGAATGTCCCTGTAAAACCCAGTAAATTCCCAGGTCTAGTGTTAGTGTAGTGCCTTATTTAAGTGATCTGCTAAAATAACTGTAATATTTATAAAGTATATACACCAAGCCAGCACTGTTATAGCATAATAATACAATAAACCCTGCATATTAATTCAGGGGAAGTAGTGCTGCTTTATTTGACTCCAGAGACTCTTTTGAGCTGTAAGCAACCAATGAGAATGGAGTTGTTTGCTGGGAACTAAAGATTCAATTGGCTGTTAAAAATCCATTTGGTCCAAGCAGCAGGAGCCAATCAGAATTGGCGCTTCTGCCATACTTCCTGTCTATCACATGCAATCCTGTGCATTTTGGTTGCGACCAGTTTTAGGATGGACTGGATGGGAGGAGGCAGCTGGTGACAATACCGCAACTCCACTCTTGGGGCACTATAGGGTAAATGCCTACAACATTACTGTTAGTTATACAGACTTGCAGGGCATGGTTTATTTAATGTTTCATGGGGGATACCTGTCAACAATTCACATGCTGCAGCCTTATTATTTGCATATTTAAATACTTTTACTGTGTTTCCTCCTTAAGATATCCAGAAACATGGATCTTGCAGTGGAACAATTGACCCCCAGGAAACAAGAGAAGGGAGAAGTAAGTGTCATAATGAATATTAGAAAAGTCTGCAATGTGATTTAAAGTAACAGTGCTGCTGGTTATGTGAGCAGAATAAAATATACTGAGTGAAATTCAAAAACATTGCATTAAAAAACCAATGTAAGTCTGGACTATAAGTAGCTTATTCATAAATGTGAGAATTCAACTGTCGAAGTGAATTCCCATCATTACCGGTCGCTATACTCCAATAGTCAAAAATTCCCCATTTAACAATCGCCCCTAGCAGGGCCGGCCCTTCCATTAGGCGATATAGGTAAATGCTAGGGGTGCTGTCTCTCCAGGGGGGCGCTCGTGTGCACTTTTTTTTTACAAATGAACAATTAATAAATATGAATGCGACGGCGCTCCTTGGCTGCTTTGGGTCTTTTCGGCTGTATTCGGCAGCTGCTGGCAAGACCCGAACATCTAAGGATCGTCGTCGCATTCAGCTTACTTCATCAGAGGAGGTGCATCGCTGGAATGCTATTGGAGGTGAGTGGGGGGTGTGGGCAAGGGTTGGGCGCGGGGGGGAGAGGCCCAGGGCGCCAATAGGGCCAGGACTGCCCCTGACCCTTAGTATAAACAAGCATTTAGTTCCCCTTTAATCTGTGTTTTAACCTTCTTGTAAAGTACAGAAATGTATCTGCCAATTAACATTCTGCCGTTAGATCATCTAACTGTCCAGTAGTTGGCTGTGGCTGCCACATGCAGGTGAGAGTGGCCATTTTTGTTGTGGATCAAGAGTATGAGAGTGATTGACAGGGAAGGTGTCCGTGTGGCACTTCATGATAAGAGTATCAAAATGTGGGCAGTGCAGTGGCTCAGTGGTTAGCACTGCTTCCACCTCTGGGTTCTGAGTTCAGTTTCACCCTGGACTGTAGGGTGTATGTTCTCCCCGCACCTGCATGGGTTTCCTCCGGGCACACCGGTTTCCTCCCACAATCCAAAAACATACATCTGTGTGTGACTGAATAGGGAAACTAGATTGTAAGCTCCACAGCACAGGGACTGAAGTGAATGATGAATCTCTGTAAATCGTTATGCATAATATATCAGCGCTATATAAATGAATAAATACAATGTACAATACACTATAAGTTTGCATTCAGTTGTTTAAGTATGGAATTTTCATTCATGCGTTCACACCAAGGGAGCTCTCATGACCTACTGTGTGGCTCCACTGGTGTGAAACCCACCTTACCCTACTGGTACACTAACATGTTCACTTTGCTGTCTTGGATCATATTGCACTGGGTTTTTTTAAGCAGCCAGAGATGAAATCTCAGAATTCCGGCATCTTCGTTGGTGGAGATTTCATTAGACCGTCCTGTAGATTTGATAAGTATTGTAATGATCTCCATTTAAACTTCATTTCTCCAAACACATGAATACGAAGGGTTTCCATGAATAAAATATATTATTTATAAACACGCGGAATGAATTCGCGCAAACAGCGCATCATTACCTGGTACGGAAACAGCTCATGAATATCTTTTATTTCCCAGATTGCAATCCATGCGTTATTACACAGGATGAGATAGGTCGTGTAAATTGTATAACATTTATTGGAGTGTTTGTTGTATAAGCAAAACAATATATTGCCAATTACATGAGTAGCAGGGAGATGGGGAATGAAATCGTTAAAGATCCATTATGTTTTACCGTATAAAATGACTTCTTATTTTACAAACAGGTCAAATTTGATGTAAGAGAAGGAGATGGTCCTCTTTCCTACAGAAATTTAAGAGACTTCATCACACAAGAAGCAGTCAAATTTAAGTGGGGGGGGGGGGGAATTTTAACATTTGTTGGAAATATTCCCATTGTTTTACAGCCATTTTTATTGCTTTGAAAAAAGTCACAGTTGTAACTTGGAACACATCCAGGACAGATCACTTTAATATTTCTGGGACTTAGTGATGCAATTCCCCATTGCGTTAGGGGCGGGGCTAACTGATCGGCAGGAATGATCAATTAAACAAATTGCTCTGTAACGATCGATTCCAGCGATAAACCGTGATTACTTCAATCAGGAATGTGTGAAAAAATGTTATAAAGCCCTCAGCAATAAATACTTTTTGAAATGAATCTTTCAAAAAAATCATTCTTTGTTTGGGCCATGGTCAATTAATTGGTCAGTATATTGATTGCAACATGTCTTTAAATTGTTATCATTGCCCGTCTCTAGCACAACTCCTTCATTGCTATGAAACCCACCCGGGAGCGATCGATGCAGCAATTATCACTTTGAATCTCCTTGCTGCATTTATTGCTAGTGTATAACTATTTTAAGACCAGATCTTGGGGACTATGGGAGATCTCGTAGGCACAAGTATAAGCTAAATACTGTTGCCTTTCCTTCTGTAACATTGCCAAGATTTCCCCTTCTTCTTTCAGTCAACTGCCAACCTTATCATGCCCTCATCTAATCCTACTTGGACTAATGTAACATCTTACTAACTGGCCTTCATAACATCCACCTTCCCCTGCTTGGACTACTGTAATATCTTAAAAGTCCACCTTTTCCTGCTTGGACTACTGTAACATCTTACTAACTGGCCTTCCAAACATCCACCCTTCCCCTTCTCCATACCTTTTTTAATTCATCTGGTAGAATTCTCTCTCTACCCAGAAGTTTCCTTAAAACACCATGACTGCCCATTCAGAGAGATTGTTTTACAGTGGCTGTTTTTTAATAATCAAAGCACCTTACTCTGCCCGTATGTTTGTATCTCCTCTCATTCCTCTCAGAGAAATTGTAATACTACACAATCCAACAACGCTGCCTTTTAACATGTTAAACCTTCTCCAACCTTCTCTGGTATTCTACACCAGGAACCGTAATTCAAGCCCAAACTCATTCTTTACCATTTGGTGGGATTTTCACAACCCCTTGCTTATTTGTATTAATGTTTTATTAAGCAGTTGGTCGATGAAGTCATTGTTTGCATTGAGGGTGAGTAATTATAAGGGAATGAAAAAGCTATTTCGCTATTCTGCACTTATTGTCTCCCATTTGGATTGTAAGCTCCATGGGTCAGTAACAGTAGGTGAGGTCTTCTGAAACTTAATACAGTACCCCCAAGTAAAGTCTAAGCATTCCCTTATATTTTTAAAGGGAAAATTTAATGGGCCACAATTTTGGACAAAAGTTTTTGCTTAAGATGTTGTCTGTAGTCATCATTAGTCTGCCTCAAATGCATATACAGTTACTGCATATCCAACCTGTACTTTTATTCTAAATTGTGTCTATCAATTCTATTTAGCTTTACAAACCGGTTATTCCAGTGCACACTAGCATGCTGATTACCTATAAAGCTTTCCAGAAATGCGTTGGGGTCAACACTGTACAGGAAGCCTCCCAGAGGGGGCTGTCACTTTACATAAGCGATGATCTTATTAGTTCCTGTTATATACAATAAAAATTCCAAATCAATCATTTCTGTATACAGTAGCTGCTGATCCTCTTCAAATCACCAATATCTACTGTAAAGTCGTGCACCAATTTGTACTAGGATTTGTGATCCCCTGATGTGCACATTTTTGCCTATAACTTTTCCAATAATCTCCGCTTGTAATGCATGACATTTTACACATGCATTTCACAGACCCCCCTCGAGAGATCTGGAAATGTGCTGATTGTTGAGAAATGTTCTTTTCATCTGTTTCTCTCTCTGGGTAAGTTACTTGGTCAGGAGAGTTAATGAAAGGGTCTAACGAGCATTGATCTGCACTTAAAGGGACACTGACTTCAAAAAATACAATCAATCAAGGACGTGTAAAGAGTGGCAGATGCACTTGTTTTAGACCTCGTTTCTTTAAGAAAAATCTTTAAAAAGTCAATTAAAAAAAAAGACAATAAGCAGCGTTTTCTTTTATGTCACAACGATTGATCTCAGTGATGAGTAAATAAGGCCAAATTCAGATCATTTATACAAACGCCAAGGGGGTTATTGACTAAAGTGAGAAGTGGACTGTCGAATTCTCAAACAGTGGTTTCCCATCACAAATCCACGACAATAATAAAGCCTTGACCCGGACAAAATTCCCATAATCAAGTCGCAACCGCGAATTCACACTTTTACACAATTCGGACTTTAGTCATTAAGCCCCATAGTTGTTTAATTAAAGGGGCACTAACGCTCCAGGCTGAATTGTATGTAGGCATTTACCTAAAAAGCGTATCTTATCGTAGTTTAATATTTCACCACTTTGTATCTTGAATTCATAAGACAGGAGACTCTGCGGTGTGAAAACTGTTCAACACATGTTGTTGTGGATGGAAGAAGATATATGGAGTTTATTCATTAATGTGCGAATTTGACCGTCGAAGTGAATTAGCATCACTTTGCGGCCCTGCGGGATCCGTACGCTCACATCTGATTGGACTGCGCATTGTGACTGTGCGGTCAGCTGCAGGTGCACTGAATATTCTAACCAGCGCAGATAATGATAAACTCTGAAAGTGTTATGGTTAAAGTCTTATTAAAGGACCACTAACACCAGAGAATGAAAATTAAGTTTGGCTTGCCAGTTATACCGATGCAGTACCTGTAATTTCTATTTTTTACAGTGTTTATTGTTTTGCATCGTTCCCGTTACTCGTTGCCGCCATCTGCTGTAGAAAGCAATGAGTCGGATTTGTTTACTTAACCAATAAATGATAGCTACAACCAGTAGCGACCCTGGCCCTATTGGCCTCCACCCACTGGGTGCCCCCCCCTTGGCCCGTGCCCCCCACTCACCTCCAACAGCGCTGTCGCTGGTTTAAAAAAATGCACGCGAGCACCCCCCTGGACAGCTGTCGCCCCTAGCATCTGCCTATTCCACCTAATGGAAGGACCAGCCCTGGCTACAACCAGCCAAGAGGAAAACACAATACAACATCAACATCAAAGAAAAGGTGTTGCAAGGAAAGGTAGGAAACCTGCAAACGGTAGTGCTACCAGGTGATTTTCATTCACTGCATTCAAATTACATGTTTCGGGCCTAGTCCTTTTTCAAATGCTGTTACCGTTTGCAGGTTTCCTTACCTTTCCTTGCAATACTGAAATCTGGTACTAAAGACGGAAGTACCAAGGGACCAGCCGTCCTGTATAAGGATTATTGAATTGCTGTTCCAGTGGAAGAATCCTGAAATACTATCAAAAAAAAGGTGCTCACTGCATAACAATACAGTAACTTCACATCTCCCAACCTGTCAGGGTGGAAACAGTAGAACAGCTCTTTTGCCCCCTGGTAGTGACTGTTTTTGGTTGGTCGGATGACGGTGATGCTGTGAGTGATGTCTCTGGCACCCAGTCTACTTTATTCTGATTGGCTGGGTGTTGGAGACATACCAGGGAGTATGTAGTGGGCTAGGGGAAGGACCGGGTGGGTATCACTGTTACCGGGGACTTGGGGACAGAGACCTGGGACAGTTGGGAGGCATGTAACTGTCATGTCTATGTTTTATTTTTCTAGTGTAACTGGTCCTTGAATATATTCACTAATGATGTATTTTTTTTTTGTATTAACTGACCATGAGGCGTTGCGTTCATTTTAAGGAAATTGTTGTTTACCAGTAAAATTCTCCCGCCTGTGCAGTCATTTCTCTAAATAGACACGAGCTGTTTAACCATGCACCACGTGACAACCACGTGACACCGCGTTCTGTAACCCTCAGGTCTCGTTACTGTTTATAAATCTTACAGACTATGAGATAATGCTACTGCCGGAGACTACAGCCATATTATACTTAAAGGGCGAACAAATCCCGTTTATTAGAAAAAGGGTCATTTGACTTTTTTTTCTTTTATACAGTAAAACAAATTTGCATGTAATGTAAGTGCAAGCTTAGCGGATTCCACTAGTCAGCAGCGCCCCCTGGTGGCCAAATCACCAGAAACTTTATTGAAGGTTTTGGCTTTTCTGAGTTACTAAATTTTGAACTACCGGTAATCATTTGTAAATACACTAATTTTTAATAGAATTCCTAGTGAATTGTCTCCATATATTATTATTAGTTTCCCAGCCATTCGAAGTTCCCCAGTTGTTCTTATTTTTGGTTTAATATCCTCATAGGGTGCACTTAATCTTCTCCCCATCCTGAATCGCAGCTGCAGATAGAATTACTTTGTATATTCACTTTTCATTCCTCTGTACCCTAGCAATCACTGAATGTACAGTGCAAAGCCCCCAATGCCCAGCGTTATAGTACCTATTCTCCCTACAGCCTAGAGTTTTACAATGCTCGGTAGCGCGCAAGCCAGCGTTTTATCCAGTGGTACAGGTCAGTGCCCGCTTCTTTAGTAATACAATGACTATAGAAGCCAACTAGCTAGGGCCTTATTGACTAAAGGACAAATAGTCGCATAAAGATATGAATTCGCATCTATTCACCACTTCCCCATGTTTGCTTATTGATTAAACTCTGCAAAGTGGCAAATACGCAACCAGTTTGGGCATCTACGCGAGTCGTGAACTTACGGAGCACTTTGTATCATTTTGAGTGTGCGTGCGCAGGTACTACCTATAGACTAAGCGGAGGAGTGGGTGCGAAGGTGTGCGTGCAAAGGTACTACGTATAGACTAAGCGGAGGAGTGGGTGCGCAGGTACTACCTATAGACTAAGCGGAGGAGTGGGTGCACAGGTACTACCTATAGACTAAGCGGAGGAGTGGGTGCACAGGTACTACCTATAGACAAAGCGGAGGAGTGGGTGCACAGGTACTACCTATAGACAAAGCGGAGGAGTGGGTGCGAAGGTGTGCGTGCACAGGTACTACCTATAGACTAAGCGGAGGAGTGGGTGCGAAGGAGTGAATGAGACTAGGGGAACTGTTTCGAATTCACCCACTGTCCGCCTGTTCAACAAGTGTGTTCACCACTTAGTCAATAGTGAGAAGTGAATTTGTGACTATTTTGGTGATGGGACTCAAATTGTAACAAAGTGAATTTGACAGGTGTTTTCATCCTTTAGTTAATGAGGCCCATAGTCCAGAATAAAGAACGCCACTGTAGATACAGTTCAGCTCAGTTAAAAGTGGGCTATGTTCAGTCTCTTACTCCCTGCCTTATAATTATGCTTCTATTAAGTCATTCTTAATAGAATTCAGCCAGGGCAAAGTTCTACAAACATTTAGAGGGGAATTCACCATAGTGCGAAGTGCTCTCACCGAGACTGGAATCCCTTTAAAGTGTTCGCTGATGTCTATGTGCAGGACATCAGCGAGCGCAAAAAAGTCTGTGCGAAGTGAGGTGAAGGATCCGGAGCTCACTTCGCACTATGGTGAATTCCCCTTTTAAAGTTTATTACAATTGTTGCAACTTGCTCAGCAGGAAAAGAAAAGTTGTATAATTTTCCTGAAAATGTTTACTTTGGAAAAGGTTACTGCGTGTTCTTATTTAATTAATTAAAGTGCATGTTTCACTTTAAAATGATTTCCAATATCCTGTAAGGACTACAGTGGAGAGAGATCCCGGGCTGACTTACTTAGGATGGACATTCACAGTTTTTCGGGTGAGGATGGGGTGAAAGTGGGTGTGAGCTGATTTGGGGAGTTTAAATGGTAGTAATATATTGGGGGTTACTGACTAAAGTCCGAAATGTCACGTAAGGTGTGAATTCGCTAGCTGACGATGGTCGCACACTACCCAATAAATGGCTACTGTCGCAGTGACAACTTCATTATGGGAATATTGTCACGGTCACAACTTTACTATGGGAATATTGTCACGGTTACAGATTT
>WMED01025854.1:0-10936 GCA_019650415.1 Pipa parva
GATAGATAGATACAGATAGATAGATAGATAGATAGATAGATAGATAGATAGATAGATTTTTTTTTCCTTTTATTTTTAAAGCACCACCAAGTTACACAGCGCTGTACAGTGTAACAATACAATTATAACACAGACATTGGAAAGTACATAACACAGTACAAAGAAGTAATTTACAATCATGTAGATACATCACATTAATTAGGGTGCAATTTATTTACTGAGAGAAATCTCAGGTTGATCCCTCGAGATTTCATTCGAGATCTCAATATCGAGTTTCTCAATCTCAAGTTTTTGAATTATTTTCCATGGATAGGTAGCCATGCTTTACATTAGAAGCATGGCTACCTTTCCATAGAGAATACCGAAAATTCGGGATTGCGAAACTTGATCTAGTGATCACGAACGAAATGTCGCAAGAATAAAATGAGTTTTCTATTGGTAAAGTCAGAAAGACCCAGAGCGGTCTTTCCGATTTTAATAAATTTCACACTAAGTTGGTAATTCAGGAAAGTGCGAACTTACCTGGCGATCCTTCGATTCACCTCGCCGAGACGAGATACGCGCTCCCTTCTCTCCTGCACACGGAGATCACCGAACACTTTAAAGGTGCTTCGTGTGACCTCGTGACCACTCAAGTCGCCTTGCGAGACTGGAATACCTTTAACCCTTTAGGCGCCAGAGTTTTCTGGTCCCTATGGTTTTTTGGTGCTGTATTACTACTTTGGCACCTAAAGGGTTAAAGCGTTCGCTGATGTCCGCGTGCAGGACAGAAGCAAGCGCATAACGATTTTGGCGATGTGAATCGAAGGATCACCAGGTAAGTTTGCACTTTCCCGAATTACCCCCTAAATGTCAGAACATGACTGAAACAAGAGGATGGAGGTCCCTGCCCCTTGGAGCTTACAATCTAAATGGGAGGAGGGAGACTTACATGCACACATAGGAGGGTAGACAGAGGTAGATAGAGGGATAGATAGACTTTCAGATATGATTGAAATAGAAACATTAAAATGTACGCAGGAAATATGATGAATCAAAGCATAAAAATGACACATATGCCTCCAATTATGTGAAAGGAAAGTTCTAGAAATTCCCCTTGAAGTGTTCTGCATAAAAATCATGTAGAGGATTTACCATGAAATTTTGTAACATGTAAATAGATAATCACATGGGATCTTCAGATCAGCAAAGTTCAAAAAGGACCATTTTTCATGTTAAGTACATGTAAAAGAAGAGAGGGCAGGAGAGTATTGGGTAACATTAAAAGATATTTATACTGTCTGAGTGACAGATATGGGGAAAGTAATGAGGACATCTGAGCAATGAGAAAATCACCTTAGGATATCTCAGTAGAATCTCTGGCACTGCTTACCAACAGCAATGCTCCCTGCAGCCATCAACAAGTGAAAAGATGCTATTTTCAAAGGGTGCAATGTCAAAAAGGTGATTCATCAACTGTTTTCAAACTACAAGTCATAACATATCAAAGATATTGCTAAGATGGAGTTGAAGTTCAGCAACAGCTGGTGTTAGTTGAACAGTACTCATTGTACCCTTTGTACTTACTCAGATGGATGTCCATCTTTACTCGATTTGCAGGAATCAGCATGGTAAATGAAGAGTAAGCTCTGTATTGCCAAGTGTTCGGAAAACCTACTCCAAACATTCAGCTATGCCCAGCTTTAAACCTACTGGTACATTAAACACATATACACAGCACAAACCTGCCTAATTAATGTTTCTTGAGAAGATTTGGAGGCAAGAACGCATTTGTCTCTATTGCTTCTTTCCATTTAGTAAACAAACTCTTCTGGTGAATGAAATGACCAAGGCAAGAAAGAAGTGGAATAGCTGAGGGGTTTATTGAATTTTTACCATGAGAAATAAGTGATGTATTGCAGTATTTCATAAAGGTAAGCCACTTTGAATTTGACTGAGCTGGAACCAACTTGTAGCCAATAATAAAACCATTAGAATATTCACATCAGTAAACAGAGCCAAAGGGATCAGTTATAGCAACAAACTGTGGAACACTGTGTGTGAAGCATTCCTTTATTATGTTTGTAACATTACATTCCGCCAGAGTAAAGATAGGTGAGAAAGGGGTTTCCCCATGTTGTCCTCCTTATGTGTTGTGTAACTAAATATGACATCGTTTATTTAATGAATAGAAACAGCTGAACAGAATGGTTTATGGTTAATATCTTTGTGTGCTCAAATATCAAAGGAAAGTAAGTCATATTAAGGGTGGGGGCAACTTTTATATTTATATATTCATAACTTTTTTATATATATTTATAAAGCAACCATTACTTTAAATAAAAAGGCTCCAAAATGTTACTTTCAGCTTATAACCCTGCACTTTGTTGAGCCACCCCTGCTTTTCTGATTGGAGTGTCTCTTATGAACATAATAAATTGATGGTGAACATTCCACTGTTTTGCTAAATTTTCTGCATAAGCAACATGTGTGACTTATTATAAGGCTTTACATAAAGATTGTGCTCACCACATCACAAATAGTCTTTGCACTCGAGAAACCATACTGTTTATTTATGGGGAAATAAATGTTAAATAACCCATGCTTATAAACGACACATTTCCTATACAAAAGGAGTCTTCAAAACATGTGTCTTTTTTCTCTCTTGAAAATGTTCTTATAAACATTGAATCTACCCAGTATCTAAAAAAAAAAAATCACATATAATGTAAAAAATATATTCTAAACCAGTTTCTGAATGTTCACATTTATTTCAGCTGATTTTTGGTTATTACTGTCTAGAATATATTTTAAAATGTATATAACGTTGGGCTTGTCAAAGGTCCTTTTAAAGCACATTGAATTCGTATATTTTAAGAGCATCTATTTCCTAATGATCATTTTCATTTTTTCTCACAAATCTACAGTGATGTCTCTTGGTGTAAGATAAAGAGATTTTGTACTGTATCTTGAGTCTTTTGGGAGTGCTTTACATTACTGATAATATTTGAGTTGCTGGAGCGTTTAACCTCCTACCTCACAATGTGTATGTGTAACCCCGACCTCTGTATTGCTTCAGCTTTGCACTATAGTCAAATATCAGCCGGGGATTTGCTCTATAAACATCTCAAATCAGTGCACGTGTTATAGTTGGCCAGCCGCATACTCATGGGAAAGAAAAGTGGCCATGTTTTCTAATATCTAAGCAAAGCATTAGGCACTGCAACAGAATACAGGAAGTGCTTGTAGAGTGCTTGTAGAGCTTCAGGATGCTGACTATATATTACTAGGATTCTTTTTCTCTCTCTAAAGACAGGCCCTTGTTCAGAGATATGGCTCCCACCCAAGAGCTTAGTAACATAAGTTTAGCTTCAAACCTAACACCAGGGGTGTGTTAATGGATTTGCTCCAAGAAATGATTGAAACTAAACTCAGAATTAGGTTATTAGATCTGATATATTTGATCTTTAGTACATAGTCTATAATTCACTACCCCAGCATCTAATTTCGCAACTCATGGCGACTGTTCCAAGACTATATAACATGGCCCTAGAATAAAAAATAAGGCCCAACACAGATGTCCAGGATGCAAGCTGTCATTTATGACCACCCACTCATTAAAGTACATATTTGCTAGGTAATTAAGACAATGCTGAAAACCTAACATAAAATAACATAAATATAATATATATTATAAATAATATATATTGGCTAGCAATCTGGACTCGCGTTGACGTCAGCAGCCCCTGATTGGCTAGCAACCCGGAAGCCGGTGACATCAGCGGCTCCGGATTGGCTAACAATCCGGAAGCACTGAGAGAGCTCTCTCTGCTTGCACCGCTCGTTACAGTGAAAGAGCCAGATATGGAAACCAAAAGAGCCATAGGTTGCTGACCCCTGACTTAAAGTGAAGTATCCTTGTGATATTATACCCATATTGTGTAATGCACTTTTCCCATTTCTATATTATATTTCTACTCATATAATACTACAGTACTCATCTTTCTACTCATATAATACTACCGTACTCATTTTTCTTATTGATGTGAACTAATGTTAAACTAATAGTCTGGGCTACTGTCAAAGCCTTTCATTACTTAGGGAGGTTGGGAGTTATTCATTAACTGTGTGATGGTCAGTCAATGGATATTACAAATATACCTGAAGAACCACTTTAATTCTCACAATTTTAATTTATACTATTACATATAAATACTCTCCCTCTAACCAGCAAGCACTAGCTGCATTTATCAGTATTTCTGACAAAACAGTGGAATGTGTCATTAAGAAAACTTGTTAAATGTGTTAGTAACCCATAGCAAACAATTCAGCAGTTAACATTCATTGCTATGAGGCAACTAGACTAATTCAATCTGTCCTTTATTTTATCAGTCCTCTCAAAGCTGGAATATTGGTAGGGGCTGACTAGTTCTGGTCTCATTTCTTACTGTCCATCAACTGGGTACACACCAGGAGATTATCCTTAAGCGTAACTACTGGAAGGTCCCTAAGTAGTCAACCATTAGACCGACTATGATTTAGCTTGACATGAAACCATGTGATTCTCTTGTTGACATCTTGGGCTGTTTACCATTGGTGTAACTAGAAGCAAGTGTAGCAAATGCTGAGGCTGTCCCTAGCTGCTTCATTCCCGAATAGCCATACCCCAATTATCCCTATTTTAGTAATCCAGCTCTTTCTGTTTAGTGATATCCTTTAGTCTCTATATGTGGGGTTATGCATGACACTGTAATAGTGCAGTTTTTGTTTGCTTCTCTGGTGTGAGATGCATTTGTTTGCACCCAAATTCCCAATGCAACTGCTACTGCTCCAACCTGTATAATTAGTAATTACTGCCTAAACTAATACCATATAAAATACATAGGGAATAGATCCTGAACAGGAATTGTTACCTTGCTGTAATTCAGACATCAGCTCACCACCATGTGCTAGTGTACACGGACGAAATTTAATAAAATCGAAAATATCGATAGTTTTGATTTTATTAAATTTCATATATAGTATGAAGATTCACTTTGTCACTTATACTGTGTTTGGTTGATATTCAGTAGGGATTTATGTATTTGGGATTGCATAGGAAATCTAAAGTGTAGGGTGTAGACTGAAATTAATGATTAATATCTGTAAAGTGCTGCAGCAAATGTCAGATATATATAAATAAGCACAATTAATAATAATGATTAATGAGACATAAAAGGGCAGTTTCCAGCCGTAGAGATATTTGTCCTGCAAATAAACTTGAGTAAATGATGAATTCCATTGTTTGCTTTAAATACTTCTATTTTCAGTACTATCAAAAATACTATGAGAAAAGGAATTGCCCTTTTCATCCAAGTATTGATAATCATATTTATTTTCAGAATTTTCTTGGGTCCCTCGGAGCAGACTTTGTTTTCTCATGGACCCTTGAGCTCCAAGCAATGAATTTTGTGGCATGTACAGATAACAGAACGTCTTCACTTCATTTTAGCCTTTTCCCAGAAAAAAATGATGTTTTCTAATCACTTAGATTAGTTGTGGTTCTTTGGAATCCTTTTATTTATATTTAATGTAATCTGCAAAGTCTTGGCATTGTGAGAGAAAGTCTAGAAATTCCCAAAGAGAAGAATTTCAGATACTTACTGGTTAGTTTATAGGTATAGCAGCAGTTTGTAGAGTTGAATTTGCACACGGGTGAAATTTATTAAAGACGGAAAGACCGATCTGGGTCTTTCCGACTTTACCGAGAGAACTCTCATTTTGTTCTCCTGAAATTTCTTTCGAGACCTAATTTTTCGATCTCACGTTTTGGAATATTTTTCCATGGAAAGGTAGTCATACTTTTCATTAGTAGCATGGCTATCTTTCCATTGAAAATATTGAAAAATCGGATCAAAAACTCAGTCCCAAAATCTCAAAAGAAATCTCGCGAGAACAAAATGAGATTTCTCTTGGGAAGAGTGATCTTTTCGACACCTTGCGACCACTCGAGTCGCCGAGCCGAAGTACCTTTAAAGCGTTCGCTGATCTCCGAGTGCAGGAGACCAGTGAGTGCGTACCTGTCTTGGTGAAGTGAAGAGAAGCTTTGCAAGGTAACTTTGATCTTTCCTGAATTACCCTCATATAGCTACTCCAATCAGATCCCTGCTAGATCGTGATTTAAGGGATCTTATTGGGGAAGCTATAATGCCCCACCCAACCCAACTCAAGAAAGAAAAGTCAGGCTGACAGAGGAGATGACAGAGAGAAACTCTGTATAAAAGTACGTTTTTTAAAATACATATATATTTACAAAACTGTTTGTTTCATTAGTACAACCTAAATTAGTATTAGTTTTGAGGTGACAGGTGCACTTTAAGTTTGAAGTTTGCAGTGAAGGTGAGGTCAGTAACGAAAGAGAGTTTTCTATTATATATCATTTTGCTGTTACATTTTACTTGCACAGATGATGTGTGATTTCTGCAGGCCAAGTTAAGTCATTTTCAAATTACTTTCGCTTAATTTACCAGCTAAATAGGTGTTAATTTGCAAGCATGTTGGGATTTAGCAATACTTGATTCACATGACACTAGATGATATTAGAATGGTTTGTACAATAATATCCAGTGTACTGGCATTTAAAGCAGACACAGATTTAGCAAAAGTCACGCAACCAGAGCCAGAACTCTGGTGGGAGCCCAGCTTTATTCTTTAACCATTAAAGCATAGTTAGATACACAATTGAAGGGAGGTTGGGCCCTATCCATTTATCTACCTACGGCCTTACTGTGTCAGAATCCATCTCAGATTTAAACAGCAAAATGCACACGGTGGATGTTAATTTCACTTGGAACTGTCCCTGGCTTAAATTAGAGCGTAAAATGTGAAGCTGTTGCATATGTGTTCTCAAACCTCTCCATAGAATAATGGAGTAGAATGGTTATGGCTTATTGGGTACTGATCAGTACAAGTTAACCGTTTGCAGCATAACTAGGGTCTGTGTAAACATGTTGGGGGGTCCATTTGTCAGGTCCTGGAGGGGAGCATGATTTCTGATGGCAGCCCAAACTGTAGCTAGAAGCAGAGAAGTACAAATTTAAATTTCTGAAAGTTACTTTAAAAAGAGATGAACTCCCCCACATGTATGCAGATTTCTAGATGACCTTTTTCAGATTTAAAATTCTACAGAATTTTCAAAACAACTGAGAGTCGAATGCCTCATGTTCAGGACCATTGCTGGTAATGGGTGTGGTGAAGATGATCATGTGTTGTTTCACAGGAACCCCTGCAATCAAGTGGTTTGTGCCACGGTGCCACAGGCAGACTAGGAGGAGCTTAAGTTAAAAGAATTCACTTTATCGACACCACAAGCAGAGACATGGGGGTGACAGACATCTTATATATTCACTAGCCTCTAGGCACATTTCCAAAGCTTTTATACCTTTTTATACATTACCTTGCTTTTGCAATTACTATTTATGGATTCATAAACACAGCAGATAAATCACGGCAGTTAAATTAGTGGAAAAATATCCTCTTTGAAATGATGCCAAGTAATCGTATGAAGGAAATTTTATATTACTTTTTTTTTAATTAATTTTTATTCAATGTATACTAATGTTTTCACATGATACATTTTGTTACAGTGGATTATTAATATGTGATACAGAAGGAAGGGGGCATTTTCCCCAAAGAGTTCTAGTTGTTAGAGAAGAGGACACAGAGAGATACAGAAAGGAGCATGTGCATAATTGCGTGTGTAGTCACACCTTATAACAATATTTACAAGAGGCAGCTGCAGTGACTCACCGTACACCGGTATAGTCATAATATATTTCATTCCTTACATTTTTAAGATGATTTCTTTAAAGGGCTATAAAATCATAGCAGCAGCAGCCCTGGGCGTGGGACAGCAATGACAGTGGGTTTAATATGTTATCAAGCTCTAAAGGTGAATTTGATGGAGAATAACTGGTCCTGACATGGGAGGGAAGCGCAGAGTCAAACTATGGAATACTATGAGACTCATTGACTAAAGTGCGAATAGTCACGTATACAATAGCTCTGAATTTGCATCTATTCTCCACTTCCCCATGTTCACTTATTGAGCAAATTCTGCGAAGTGGCAAATATGCGACCAATTTGGGTGACTCTGCAAGTCGCAAACTTATGGAGCTCTTTGCATCATTTTGCGTACGCGTGCACAGGTATTTCTACTGTTGAATATGTGGAGGAGTCTTGCAAAGGTGTGAATGGGACTAAGTGAACTTCTCCAAATTCACCTGTTTGACGTCGCCACTTCAGACTGGAGAATTGGGGGGGGGCGGGGGTTGATGACAGGGCTCCAGTGTTGCGTAAGGTGACTGTTCAAAAGTGACAATGGTGACTGTAACTTAGTGAAAACATGACCTAGGGACAAGGTGACAGAATATTCACAGAATACAGTTAGTGGGATATAGTGGCACTGATATCACTGCACTTCACTTGTCAAATTTGCCTCACTCCTCATGACTTATTCTCCAACTTCTATTTGACTGACTATGCCGCACTACGCATCCGACAACGATCGCCGCTGTCCGCCTGTTCAACAAGCGTATTCTCCACTCAGTCAGTAGTGAGCAGTAAATTGGCAACTATTTTGGAAATGCGACTCGAATTGTAGCGAAGTGAATTCGACAGATGAACTCACACTTTAGTCAGTGAAGCTCAATGTGTTCTTTCTATCCTGTTGCGCAACTATAGATCCAAAGCAACCAATTAACTGGGAGATATGTAGAAAGGAACAGTATTTTCAAAAACCAGAAGAGAACAGATTTTTTTTGTACTTTTTTCTATTTTTTTTTTAAACATTTCCCCTATTTATACATTTTTCGACATTGCATGTTTTGGACGATACTTCTAACCCCAAGCTTCCTCTTTGTGCTCTACAGCTATTGACCAGTATTTTTCACCACTCCAAGACCTTAAACAAGTATTTCCTATGGAAAATTGCACCGTCAAACATCAAAAACACATCAAAGGCCAGATTAGCAACAAAGTATCAAAAAAAAAATCCAAAATCTGCACCGAACAGTAACAATTGGCAAAACCAACCATCTCAAAAATATTAAAAAGCCAACTAACTGGCAATCAATGGGTTAAAAAAAAAAAAAAGCAAAAATTTGTGATTTATTTTGATGGTAGGAAATATTCCCCATAGTGCTGTCTTGCAACCTGTACAAATCCTTTTTGGTTTTTTTTTTTATACCGTTTTTTTAATTTGCGAGTTGTGGAGGTTCTGGGGTTAATTACTCTGTTTCTGAGCTCTGGACTTGATTATGTTGTAACAATTATTTTGGCACCAGGGATTTTTACTGTAATCCAATAACGGATTTATTGGAGGTAGGCAGGTGTATCAGATTTCTCTTCACATATCGCATCAGCTTCACTTAGTCCAACACATTTCCTTAGGCAGCTCCACCAGGGGACTGTCTTTACTTGTAACTGCCTCTTACTTACAGCTCATTTATATCCATATTTGTGGTTAACTGTCTGTCTTATGTTTGAGTTTTGTTGTCAGAGCTGTAAACTAGGCCATTTAAAGGAGAAAGTCATTTGCCCTTGGCTCTTGACCTTGGCTTATGGACAAATTGTATGTTACTAAATCTTTCATATCTCTTAAAGGAGAACTATTAAAAGCTTGAGTCGTAAAACCCCCTGAAGGACTGTACCATGTAAAAGAGACTTACTGATTTATTTTTCTCTATATCCGCTATTTCCTACTCATGATCGCAAACCGGTGGTTCCAGACTACGGGAGTGACAAGAGCCGGACATGATGTCAGGATAGATGTGAATTAAAAAAGCAATATTCCCTGACACAGGCAGCAGCAGATGCTGAAACTTAAGCTTCTTATGAGGTCTTGCAGGGGTTTGTGACGCCAGCCTTTTGTTCTCCTGTAATGATCTTTCTTAATCACAAATAAATATATATTTTTTTGCTCTCTTTTTACTATATAAGTTTATCTTTTTACTTTTTTTCTTGTCTTGAAACCTTTTCACTTACTCTTCTCGCTTTCTTCCTCTTTAAAGGGGAACTATATGAATAAACCTTGTATTCAATGTTTTTTAAGTTTTCAGTACATTGAGTAAAACAAACTTTTTCCAATGTTTTGGGTTCAG
The DNA here is from genome assembly GCA_019650415.1 of Pipa parva. Classification (NCBI taxonomy): domain Eukaryota; kingdom Metazoa; phylum Chordata; class Amphibia; order Anura; family Pipidae; genus Pipa; species Pipa parva. Next base: position 10,119 of record WMED01025854.1, read on the forward strand.
TTCCACCCTGGCCTTCATCTGCAGGGAGTTTGTATATTCATCCCCGCACCTGCGTGGGTTTCATCCCACAATTAAAAAACCATACATCTGTGTCTGTCTATGTGTGTGTGTGACTGAATAGGTAAAACTAGATTGTAAGCTCCATGGGGAAGGGACTGAAGTGAATGGTGAATCTTTGTAAAGCGCTGCGTAATATATCAGCGCTATATAAATGAATACATACATACAAGTGTCAGTGAAACACATCTGAAAAATTACTCATTCATCTAATCTAACTCTATTCCATCTCTGTCCCGTGACTGATGGTAACAAAGCTGAAATTAGGCCAATAATTTCCAGGTACTCGTCAGCATTAGAAACATAGAGAAAAACAGAAAAAAAAATATATAGCTTGTTCCTACCAAGCGACATGTGTCGTATCATGACAGCCAAAGTGTTTATCTTTGGTTCCCTGAGTATAAAAAGACATCAGATGGTGACTTTTTATTAAATCTGGTTCGAAATAAATGACTTGTCCTTTCATCATGGCATCAGTACCTTCCATAGAATGAAATAGATGTGGTGCTCCTGCAATGTTACCAGGTGTAACTGGCTGCTGATTCATGTCTGCTTACTGTGTGTTTCTGGTTCCCGTTGACAATGGAGGTTATTGGCTAAAGTGAGTATTAGCCTGTCACATTACATCGGGTGGCTACACTATGACTCCATACTCCTTACTGACTAGACAGCAAATTCAAACAGAAAATCCACGACCACAACAATATTCCCATAGTCAAGCTGGGAGTGCGTCTGTAACAGTCTATTGCAGTGTTTCCCAA
>WMED01025856.1:0-10935 GCA_019650415.1 Pipa parva
TGCTTTGTAAAGTGGTATAATTATGTTCTCATCATGTGCGTCTATACCCCTTTTGATGCATCCCATGATACTATTTGCTTTGACAGCTGCCGCTTGGCACTGGTTGGTACAGTTAAGTTTATTGTCAACTAGAATTCCTAAATCCTTTTCCATGTTTTTTTTGCCAAGTATTTTCCCATTTAGAAAATAATCTAGACATGCATTTCTGCTTCCCATATGCATAACCTTACATTTATCAGTGTTAAACCTCATTTGTCACTTTCCCGCCCATGCTTCCAGCGTATCTAGATCCATCTGTAGTAAAGTACTCTCCTCCTTTGTATTAACTACTTTACAAAGTTTAGTATCATCTGCAAAAATTGAGATTTGACTATGTAATCCCTTGGCAAGGTCTTTTATAAATATGTTGAAGAGAAGAGGACCCAAAACTGACTCCTGGGGAACCCCACTATTAACAGTAACCCAGTGTGAGTACGTACCATTTATAACCACCCTCTGTTTCCTACCACTGAGCCAGTTACTTAAAAACTTACACACATTTATCCCCGGTCCAAGCATCCTCATTTTATGTACCAGCCTTTTATGTGGCACAGTATCAAATGCTTTGGAAAAATCAAGGTATATGACATCCAGTGACTCCCCTCTGTCTAGTCTATAACTCACCTCCTCATAGAAGCTAATTAGATTTGTTTGGCAGGATCGATTTCTCATAAACCCACGTTGATATGGAGTTATACATTTTTTTATGTTAAGATACTCTAGGATAGCATCTCTTAGAAAACCTTCCAACAGTTTACCTACAATAGAAGTTAGACTTACATGTCCATAGGTTTTATTAAAGTCAGGTTAGTAAATCAGTTTTTGCACACAGGATGTTCTCTCTAGTGATATCATAAGCACTTTGCACAACTTAAATGCATTAAATAAGTATCATGATAGTAGAAAATTTTGTTATATAGGACTCTTTCCGAACACAATAGACAAGCTATGTAAAATTCTCCAGTGCTCTCTTTACTGTACGTGCTCTTAATATCTGTGCCAATGCTCACACTTCATTTTTTTGCAGCCTCTTTTCATAGGCGTACATTTGTGGCTTTAATTCCAGCATCATTTTAGAGGTTTGTTTCTTTTTTCTCACCTGAAAGATTTGAGAACTCTTTGATTGAAACATTCAGTGGTATCAGCAGCCTTGTGAACATTTTAACATCACTTGGATTTGTAATGCCCAAAAAAGATTTAAAAGTCTGTTTGTTCCTACCACACTAAATCACAATATATTTGTTACTAGAGATGGCACATGTTGAATGTCCAACTGTGTTGTAAAGTAAAGCATCCTGTACCAGACACGGCATAGCTTCATTCCTTTGAGTAGTTGAAGAGATAATAAATGTCATCACATTGCACAGACTCCTTTTCTGGCTTGTAGTGATTAAAGTATTACTAGCCCTCCAGGTATGTGTGGAACAAGTCTTTTACTTTTATCAGCAAGAAAACATCAAGCTGATTGGCTATCTCATGTTAATGAAGTCTGAAGTGAAATGAATTATTGTACTTCAAAGAAAGCATTTTGCATTTGTGAAATGTTGCAGGGAACACGTTTTCTAATATTTGGTGAAAATATCTGTCTCCATGGTAGATAAAAGAAATAGCTCTCAACATTTGGACTTTTGATTTATGAACACGGTTTATAGCCATCAACAAAACAATATTAATGAGACATTACAAATATCTGCAGTGATGGTAACTCAGACAAGGAACAAGCTATAAACAACTTGTAAAGGGGCTGGCTGTAAGCTGGGCAAGGAAAAAAAGGGCATTACCCTGGAGTATACTAAAATCTACGCCATCAAACTGGCATATTTATCAAAGTGCTAACTGCCCTGTTAATTTGAGACAGTTCCACATTTCACATCTTATTTAGCAAAGATTGTTATTTTTTGCAATGTCTTGAATCCTTACACAGTTCGTGACATTATGCCAACTGCATATTTGCGCATCTCCTTGAGGGAAATGTAAAAGATCATTTGAACCTTTTTGATTTGTTTCACCATTTATTAATACTTTTTATCACTATTTTTTAGTTCCCTGGACTTTCCCACTGATTCATATAAGACCAAAAAAAATGCAGTTATTGAAAAAAGATTGATATTGATAAATGTTGATCTGTTGAAACGGCACACTTTACAGTGTTTTCCCTGTCACTGCAGATCAATACCGATAAATACAGTCTTTCTGATGAGAAAATGAATCTGTCCTACGCCATAGGAAATAATACATTGTTCACCAGCCTAAAGCTGGCAAACACTTTTTGGCCAAAAAAAGGTGACAGCTTAATAAATCAGTGAAAAATGGCGATATTGATATATTGCTGATATTTCACCAATGTTAACAGGCAATGGAGTGCAGAGGTAGTTATAGTGGCAAACCATTAAAGTCAGGATCGCTAGCAGTAGTCCTGGATTTCTACAAGAAATAGGTAGTACCCCTATGAATAAGTATACGGTATATGCCAATACTAAAATAAAACAGCAGTTCTTTTAAATATACTGTATACCAATAGCAAATGCACCAACTTTCTGTGTTACTTTTCCTGTACAGGTCCTTGGAGCCCAATATAATTCTTTAAGAAAGTATAAACGTGTCCCACCAGGTTCCCAGTTTGTAGGCTGTAATACATACCAGTGATATAAGTTTGGACCAAGCAGTTAATGTTTATATTTGATGGAGAAGGAGTGGCCCAAATCATTATAGTGCTACATATACAGCAGTGGCGGATGCTGTTTTTTCAAGGAGGGGAAGTTCACTTTGTCATACCAGGACAGCTGAAAAGACCTGTTACTTTTCCCCACCTTTTGTACCAAATTAATCTGAGGAGTTGATCTGCCCTACTGTTTAACTCTAAATTTTTCTTCATAGGGAAGACTATCAAATGGCTTTACCAAAATCCTGTCCACAACATTCACACTGTCTGAAGATTGAATGAAAGATTGCTGATTTGCTCTTTTCACTGTCAATCAAAAAGGGATTCATCCTCAGACAGATCATCCAATCAGCATGCAGAATCTGAGCTTCCAGGCCAGCCCACTGCCCCATAGACTCCCAGAGAAGCTGAGAGTCCGATGGGAGGGACAAAGCCCAGCATTTATCCAATTACTCATCTTGTTTCAATCAGCATGCAGAAGCTGAGCTTCCAGGCCAGCCCACTGCCCCATAGACTCCCAGTGAAGCTGAGATTCTGATGGGAGGGACAAAGCCCAGAATTTATCCAATTACTCATCTTGTTTCAATCAGCATGCAGAAGCTGAGCTTCCAGGCCACAGCCCACTGCCCCATAGACTCCCAGTGAAGCTGAGCATCCAATGGGAGGGACAAAGCCCAGCATTTATCCAATTACTCATCTTGTTTCACTGCACTTTTGCTTTGCTATTGAACTATGTGGAAGCTCAGCGTCCACACTTTTTAAAGCACTGTGAAGCTGCAGGAATGGGTGAGAGGAAATGACATGTACATACTTTACTGTTGTATATATTTGATCACTTATTTCTTTTGTCATTTTAGGGGAAGATGAGCTTCCCTTGCAGTCTTAGAGCATCCACCACTGATATACAGAAGGGAAAGATTTGTCTAGTAAAGGAAAGGGAAATATTAAAATGAATAAGCTCCACATAGGACTCTTAGAAAGATATATAATACAAGGAGAATTGAGTTAGGATAAAAGGAAGGAAACAGCTGAATTTCTGTTACTCAGGTAAGACATATAATAAGCATTGGCTGAAAAACAGAATTTATGTATAATTTTATTTATAAAGCGCCACAATTTTACGCAGCGCTGTACAATTCAGCAATACAAGTATAATACAGACATGAGAAAAGTGCATTAAACAATACAAGTATAAGATCACAAGGATACTTCACTTTCAGTGCCGGGTTGTGGTTGACACAAGAAGTTGAGGTCTCTGCCCCATAGAGCTTACAATCTAAATGGAAGGAAGACTTACATACACAGAAAGAAGAGTAGAATGCATATGTTCATCTCAAGAACAGCAGTGGGATCAAAGAGGAACATTATTCACATTATGTATCCAAATAATTGTAAAGAATGTCCTTAATAACCAGAGTTATTTGCATTTGTGAATGACTGGGGAATGCTAGAACAAAACACTGTTACTTTTATTTCAGATGAGAACAGGAAAGCCCTATAACATTATTAGTAAGTGATGACAAAGCTCTTTCTTTTCTACCGGCATTGAATTGTGGCTAGAAATAAGGCATGATCTGACAGATGTCTGGAAAGTATTATCTCTGCCCTGGAATTTTACAGAGAAAAGGATACAGATAAAGGGGTTTCTCTAGTTGTCTTTTTCAGAAACAATTTTACCTGTAACACCTATGTTATTTCTAAAGGCTTCTGCTCTCACCCATGTGATCCTGCCTGAACCAGAGATGCAGGGAGACACACCCCTTTCCTCTCTCAGACACACACTAGGGTCTGTGGCACATGTCTTCATAGAGGTCTGTGTTTGTGTGATTGTCTGAGAGAGGAAGGGGTGTGTCTAAAACAGCAAAATGGATGCCTTTTACTATTAGGGAACATTGTGATGCTGGAACTCTTAGCTTTAATATGGTGAGTCAGATCTAAGGTTGACTTCCTTTTCAGATTGATTTGTCATAACCTGTTATGTGACTAAAAGAAGGTTGCTGATGCCAATTCTAGCTGACATAAATAACAACTGAGAACATATTTCTTGTGGAGCTTATGATTATCATGAAATATCCTCTTGATCTCCCCGAAGGTTAGAAAGGCTAAAGAAATTTCAGCTTAGTTAATACCAAGCCTTTAACTGCAGGAAGTTTTTGTTCGAATTCCATCTATTTTTTCATAGTAATAATGTATACACAAGTCCAGTTCTTCCTGATTTTCCATAATCCAAACAAGATGATTTGTTTTCAGTTTTCTCAACCACTTGGTTCTGTTGAAGCAAATTGCTCAGATTTGCTAATTTGCCAGTTGAGACAAATAATGTGATAGTTGGCTAGCCTTGTGGATTTTGAGGATCACAAAAAAATGGAATCAGTAAATACTGGTCTGATGTTACACCAGCTGGGGTGAAATTTATTAAACTAGGAAAAGCCGTTTTTGCTTTTCCAAATTTAATAATTGCAAGAAGACCATGACGTTTCTGTGGGAATTACCACTATTCCTGTTATTCCTACTACTTCATTTTAGCTTTTTCACTTTTTTTCTTTTCTAAATTCTTATCTATTCCTTACTCTTGAGTTCTCATCCAAATATTTAGCATATACAGATAATAATTTATAGTGCTGTAAAAGGTTGTAATATTGATGAACGGAGAGTTTTTATTAACCTACATTCAGTATTTTCAAGCACAAATGGCCTTTGTAGGTTTTTTCATTGCTTTCCTCTGAATAAACAAGACAAACCTATGGTCTGACACAAGCCAAACTTGATGAATGTGTTGCCTTTTCAACCCAAGCCGCTACACATTTAGTTTTACTGTCTTTTTTCATTGTTGTTTTGCTGTCATTCTTTCTCTTTCTTGTTTATATAAGTTATTCTTAAATTTCCCAAAGGACTTTTATCTTTTAAAAGACATTTTTCTTCAAGATTTTGCCTTTTGTTAAAAATATGTCACTAATGCACATACCTGTAGACTTAACTGCAAAGAAGGAAGACTTGTGCCAGGAGAGACTCGTTATCTAGCCAGAGGCATAGATAAATGAAGAGATTGATTTAAGGTTAAAGGAAGGGGCATGGCTTAGGGATCTGGAGTTTTTTTTTTTTATAGAAGACAGGTCCCACAGCCGTTGTACCCAGTTCATTTACTCACACAGTATTTTCCTTTATACAGGTTAGCTGTAGCAGCATGAATACCCAAGCTCTAGAGGTGTGTTCCCAGATATTATATGTTTATATTATATTCCCATCATATCATCAGATTTACTAAATATAAGATGGTACAAACGGTGGTACTAGCTGGGAAATTGTACTCCAGAGTCCAGGAAGTATTTTCTTTATCTCTGATTATAATTAAGTGACACCTGAATGTAACCACAGTCATTTTAAATCATGGTATATTCACTAAAGAGGCATTATCATACCAATATGTTAGATTTGTAACAAGCTTATTTCATTTTAGCGAACATCTATAATCATTATTTAGATTGTAAGCTCTACCGGGCAGGGACCTCAAATGTTTTGTGTCAACCACAACCTGGTACTTAAAGTGATGTATCCTTGTGATATTATACTTTTATTGTGTAATGCACCTTTCCCATGTCTGTATTATATTTATATTGCTGAATTGTACAACGCTGGATAAATTTGTGCCCTTTATAAATATAATTATACATACATACATCACTGTGCTATGTTTTTGTTATAACAGCTGTAGAGTTTTCACCAAAGCTGTCACTTAAAATTGTCACTTTCTTCTTTTGTACTGGTCTCTTATCCCACTGTGCTGATAAGCTCACCAGGCTGCACCAATAAAAACAATGGTTTCTATATACCATTGTAGCCTCAGTCATCTTTCTGTTATGGATAGATAAGGATCAGTTAACACTGGCATTTTAATGTGCGGCATATATACTCCGCACATAAAACCAAAAAACGCTCGCAGTGTAAACCTATGGTCTTATCTTGTTCCAGCAACACTAGTGTTTGACGCGTATATGCTGCATCCAGAACACTGCCCATTGTATTTTGCCAGCGTATATACGCAGTGCACAAAATGCAGCCAGGTAGGAAGAGTCGCGTATGCTGAGGGAGTGTTCCCACTGTGCTCGGGTAAGTGCAATAGGAAAGTGCCTCCCGAAAATATGTTGGCCTAAATTTACCAGCGTATTTTTGGGAGGCACTTTCCTAAAATACGTAGCGCATAAGCGTGCTGTGTGAATCGGCCCTACCCCTTATTATAGCCACAAAGTGAGATGGACTGATGTATTGCTAATGAAGAAACGTGATTTATGGAATGACAAAAAAGTTCTATAACTTCTTCATTACAATAGAAACAGCTTCATAATTAAAGTATATCATTTTAGTATTTATCCACTTTACTACTATATACACTGGTTTTAGGCAAAAACCAAAAAAATAGATATTTGGTGATAACACCTTGTAAGTGAGATTCTATGAAAATCAGTCTTTGTAAAATTATGAACAAATGTTCAATTAGTGTGCTTACATGTATATTAACAATTATGCCATTATGTATCATGAAATTAGTATTCATAAATGTTTTCCTTACGGTTATACCCCTGACATAGACATAACTATCATTGATGCTGTACATAAATACTGCAAACTATTGTGTAAATAATGATACTTGCCTGTATATCAGTGTAACACTCTTGACAAATTCTGAACATTCTAAACTTTTCAGGGGTGGCCTTCACAGTGGCGAGAGAACTAATTCACCATACTAAACAGAATCCAAGTGAGATATATGGACTCACCTAGAGAGTAAGTACTGCTAGGCAGAAAAACCAGCTGAAGTAGAGTGACAGACTTTGATTCATATAAGAAAGGATTATAAATCAAGTAACACTATGATTTATTGAATGAAAGTAAGCAGTTCCATAGTGGAACTGTGAAAGATGTTAACAAAATACAGTACTTCTTTTCAAATCAATGTAAACTGAAGACTGAATAGAAAAAAAAAACCGATGACAGTGAATATTTCTCATTAACTTAGCAGTAATTCTAAGGATAGTTGTAATTTGTAGAGATCGAACCCCACTGTAGTTTATTACACTAATACTAATGATGCCTTGCTGTGTTATAACATCTATCTGGTTTTATCTCAGGGTAGTAATCCCTTTGGTACTCTTTAGTGGATTTTTTGGGGGACTTTCTTAGCCAAAATACTTGACACTTTAAATCAGTGGTTGCCAACCTTTTGATTGCTGTGACCCTTTAGTACAATTCCACGTGATTTGGTGACCCCAATAACAAGTTTTCGGTTGCAATACACTGCTACTGTCGCAGTCGTGACTGCATTATGGGAATATTGTCACATTCATGACTTTAATATGGGAAAATTGTCACGGATTTGCTATGGAAATCCGCTGTTTGAAAAATGATTCCAGTGGTCTTTAGTAATCCCTGGAAAATCATCTTTTGACTCCTGACAGGGTCACAACCCCCAGGTTGAGAATCACTGCTTTAAATGGAATGAATCGAGAGATTCTCTTTTGCCTGAAGGTGCATTTTTACAGACCCCGGTTACATTGCCCAGTGACTAAAGGCCTTTATTTCTATTGGTATTATATGATTACATTTATGTGTACACTGTAGTCTAATCAATTCCACCACAAAAACCCCCAAAATATAATGAACTGAATCTGAACCCTATTTGGTATATTTTCCTGCAGGTGTCCTTAAATATCAGAATATAAAGGTAAATCACCAAAATGTACATTTGTGAACAAAACAGCTCACTACAAAAAAGGTTTGAACTCATTTTAACCAATGCCTTTGGAGATTCAGACACTCTTAAATCATAAATAATATTCTGGGATTCAGCCAAATCCCAAAATGGAACCTGGACTCAGTGTATCCCTAAAAATATACTGTCCTCATATGTTCTTACCAACAGAGTGCATCATGTTGTTTTCAAAGCTCTGCTGATAGAAGCCACCATCAGGGTGGCATTTGTTAAAATACATCTTCTGAATATTTGTTTAATGCAACCTGTAATTTATTTTAGATTCATGTTGAACACTAGACACCCGTGATGTTTGTTTTCTTGAAACCATTTCTTTAATGGAAAGAAGGTAGAGCTAGCCTCACTTTGATGATCAGACAGTATTTCATTAAAAAAAAAAAGAGTTGGCTGAGGTTATATACCACTGTCTCTGTTTCTTTATTAAATATTAGTTCTACAAGGTGTTCCCCATGTCAGGGTGCTTCTCAGAGCCACAGGAAATACCAATGGCAATAATGACTTTTATCCTAATCGTTACCTGACATGTCACATTGTAACCATCGGTACATTAATAACTAGCCAGATTAAACATCAAAATATCCACATTTTATGTTTAATCTATTGTGGGTCTTCAAACATAAACATTATTTCTACTTGGTGGCTTATCTCTATAGAACTATGGTAAAAAATTCCCAGAGAGCTCAGTATGAGTTAGATGAAAATCCACTCCCTACCTTCAAAAAAAAGGGTAAAAGTGAAGTTTGTTGAAAGTTGCCGGCATGTCCTATGATTGACATTAAAAGCCTGAGCTATTTATAAAAGTTTTCTTTTCCAACACAGCCTGCAGCGAATGGAAGCCAAGAACCTAGATGAAAGGTCACTTCAAACTAATAGCAAGGTAAGTCCTGCAAAATAAAGTTTACTGAAGTACTTGATAATGTATTTGTTTAGCATATGTAAGTATGCTATGTCCGTTAGGGAGTATAAGATAAATTAAAAGACGTGAAGGGGATTAAAGCCACAGGGGACTACAAAAATATACAACTACAGGAAGCTCAAGTCATTTTTAAATAAGTTAAATGAATATTTACTTTCTCTTGGGAGTTATATGAAAGTTGAAGGGATTACTGAAATTCATATTCTGCATTCAGTATTATAATCCATGTACTGTAACTCATCCAATAAACTGGGTGTTGTACACAGAAAACATTCAGTTGACTCAGTACTGTACATTCAGGTTAGGATCAATTTTTTAGAATGTTCTTTGTATTCCTAAATAAATCTCATGACCAAACCACTAAAACTGGCCAAAATATGACAAATGGCTGGGAAATAGTTGTACAAGGAGTAGGTCAGTTGGGTGTGCGTATAGCTTGAACAGGTGCTGTGGAGCTCTAAAGCAGCAGGCAAAGGAACCCACTTTTCCTAATGTTACGGTGGTGTTGTAGGCCATGCCTATCAAGGTTTTTGTGATAGATTCAAAGGAAAGAAAAGTGGTTGTTGCACCTTCCCTGGCACCTTTTACTTTTAACATTTGTATTGTTTGTGTATATATATACATATATATATATGTATATATATATATATATATACATATATATATATAGTGCAGCGTTCATCAACCAAAGACAATGTTTCCTGTGCATGGTTTGTGCTAACTATAAATCTAGCACCAATTCAACTTATAGTGGTGTACACTTACAAGCTATGACTATGACTTACAATTTACATCTATGACTAAGTGCAGGTGCAAGAAACACATAAGAATAATGGGATATCTTTTTCTAGGTGCATTTACAAGCATTGTTTGTGCTAACTAAAACCTCTCGTTATTAATCTAATGCTGACTCTCCATTGCTTGCTTGCATACTTATTGGAAAATGTCTCCTAAGAAAGGCATTGGTATTTAAAGACTGAGGGGGTTATTCAATAAGGTGCAAATTCGACTGTCAAATTCGCAAACAGCAGATTCCCATAGAAAATCCACTACAATTTCCCCATAATAAAGTCGCGACTGCGACAATATTCTCATTATAAAGATGCAACTGCGACAGTAGCAGCCTATTGCAACTGTCTTTATCTGGCGAATTCGCACCTATGCGCAACAATTTGGACCTTAGTGAATAACCCCCTGAATTGCCTTATAGAGTGTGTGGGAAGGACTCCTGAACCAATACATTCTTAAAGGTGTTGGTTCATCTTCCTAGAAAGCGACTGTGCTCGATTACTAAACATACATATTTCTAAGTTTACATATTTATTGACTGCACTATTTTTACCACTAGTATTTATTTTTATCTACTCTACTAATTTATTGAACTCATTATTTATATCAATATCATTGTATCTTGTAATGTATATTTTTTTTTTATATGGATGCACTTTAAATTCGCTGGTATCTAGACATGTAATGATCACTGACAATAAACTCATCTATCTATCTGTATCTATCTATCTATCTATCTATCTATCTATCTATCTATCTATC
>WMED01025857.1:0-10935 GCA_019650415.1 Pipa parva
GTGAATTCGCAACAATTGTTGGCGATGGGACTCGAATTGTCGCGAAGTCAACAACACATGGGAATTCGGACTTTGCTGAATTACCCCCAGAGCATTTTCACACTGGGTGTGATCGCAATTGTTAAATTCCTATTGAAACTAATGTAGACTACATAAAATATGCTGCTTTCCATGCACCCAAAGAAGTAGAGCAGGCAGCATTCTAGCGTAATACGCTGCATGCAATATGCTATTGTGAACACTTCTTTCATTAGCATTGTTCTCTATGGATTTTCTCTGGCATTTTTTTCTCAGCATATTTTTGCCGGAGAATTTTATTTATTTATTTTTTTAAAATACGCTGCGCACAATACGGTAGTGTGAACCTAGCCTGAGACAGTAGTGCCAGCAAGGTTCTGAGACAGTGCCAGCAAGGTTTTCCAGTCAGGTGATAAGGGAACATGCCTGATCTGCTGAAGGGGAAAATGGACATTGTAATTTATGTAAGAATTGATTCACTATTATGTTTTTCTACATCTACATTGTGTTGTTCGTTTTATTGACACCTATGGCTCCCTCTTTTTTTTTTCCTTGATCAACCCCTCCCTTTTTCGGCATACACACTCCCACACTATAATTATGTCAACTGTTCGATTGCTTAATGTCTTCATTGGAAAGTTGCAAACACACCTTTACATTTTCTAATGATAATTGTGCTTCTAACACTAGCAATTACAAAGGAATTTCAGGACTGTTTGTCACAAATCGAGTAAAAGTCAAATTCAACAACCCAGTGTGGCATCATTAATGTTAACAGTTGTAACATGATGCATCCCTAATCTTGACTGATTCTTTTGGCTAATTGAGTGTTTGGTTGATGGCACACTCTGGCTGCTCCTTTACTGGTTAAAAATAGCTTTAAATGATTACTCCACTCTGTTGGAAAAGAGCTTGGGGGCCAAAGAACTGCATGACAGAAGTGGCAACTTGGATGGGCTAATTTTACTTACCACTGCAGGTGTTCTGTCCCTGGCTTTCTTCTGCTGCTTCTTTTAGCTGATCTTCTTTTTACAGGTTCCAGCCTTGCAAACTCCAGCACTTCTGTTTTCCTTCTTCATAGCCAATGTGAGCAAGCTTTGAAGAGGTATTGGGACTCTTAATACTGCTTCTGCAGTTGCTTTCGTCAACAATGTAGAAGAGGAGGTGTGCTTGCAAGTAGATTGTGACTCTGGAACTTGCAGTAAGTTTGTTAGGGACAAAAAAAACCTGTATTGATAAGTATAATTAGCCCACCCAAGTTGCCCCACTTCTAGAGTTATGTGCAATTTTCTCCTTTTCAATGACATTTTCCAGTCAGTGCTATGCTTTGTTTCTGAACACTAGCAAGATCTTGCTGTGATGTGTGTCCTTTCTGGTGCATGGGGGCATTCATTGGGTGAAATGTATTTAGTGGTGTTAATGTAAAAAATGAAGTTTGAAGTTTAGAACTAGTATAAGAAGTAACATGAATGCTTGCCTGAACCCAAGTGTTAGAGAAGCAGTTCTGCAATTGTGTGGAAAAATGTTAGCAGTTCCTAGTTTGCATTTTTTTTTTCTACACTAATCAATTAGTTTAAAAAAAGATGGAAATTGCGAACATTTTTATGCAAAAAAAAAAAAAAAAACAAAGTTATTAGTCTGACATTTAATGGTAAATAGCTGTTGTTTTTTTAGCGCCTGTTTTTACCATTGCCACATGATATGTTCCCCCCATTATTTGTTAATATGTGTGTAAGTGTGCACCTATGCTGTCACCATTGTGCCATCCTCGTACTCTGTGAATTGAGAGATTGATTCTCTCTTTTTGATTGCTCATTATACAAGAGAAATTTCAGTCCAGTTAAAGAAGCATGAGCGTTTGTGTGAAAGACACTTTAATATTATAAAAGAAGTATAAGCAGGTTGCTTGTATTTTTTCTCTCTCATTTGGTTAGGCGATTGCTGTCATGTTTTATGCTTAGCTTAAAAGTGCAACTGTGACCTCAAAATACTAATTTAGGTTGTACTAATGAAATAAACGTTATGTAAATATATATGTATTTTTAAAAAATGTACCTTTATACAGCGTTTCTCTCTTTCATCTTCCCTGTCAGTCTGACTTTTCTTTCCTGAGTGTTGGGTGAATGGGGCTAAATAATGATTGATATTATGGGGGTAATTCAGCAGAGTGCGAACTTGCCTCCTGATCCTTCGCATCACCTCGCCAACACTGTTATGTGCTCGCTTTTGTCCTACATGAGGACATCAACGAATGCTTTAAAGGTATTCCAGTCTCATCGAGGCAACTCGAGTAGTCACGAGGTGACTGGAATACCTTTAAAGCGTTCGCTGATGTTCGCATGTAGAACAGAAGTGAGCGCGTAACAGTGTTGGCGAGGTGATGCGAAGGATTGGGAGGTAAGTTCGCACTTTGCTGAATTACCCCCTATAGCTCCTCTAATCAGATCCCTTAAATCACAATCTAGCAGGGATCTAATTGGAGGAGGCTAAGGGGGTAATTCAGGGTAGTGCGGAGTCCTCGCCTCACTTTGCACTGACTGATATGCGCACTCTGATGTCCTGCAAGCGGACATCAGCGAGCGCTTTAAATTTTAATTCCAGTCTCGGCAAGAGCAAGAGAGTTTCCTCGCCGAGACTGGAATCCCTTTAAAGCGCTCACTGATGTCCGCGTGCCGGACATCAGCAAGCGCATATCAGTCAGTGCGAAGTGAGGCGAACACTCCGCACTTCACATCGCATTATCCTGAATTATCCCCTAAATGTCAATCATCATCACCCAACTCAGTAAAGAAAAGTCAGGCTGACAGGGAAGATGAGAGAGAGAAACGCTGTATAAAGGTACATTTTTTAAAATACATATATATTTACATAACGTTTATTTCATTAGTACAACCTAAATTAGTATTAGTTTGGAGGTGACAGGTGCACTTTAATTTCGGACTTAATGCAAGTTACTAGAGGTGATAAAAATATTTTCCATGTGCAGCAATACACATTCCCATGCATGCACAGCTGCTTGGGGTATTGGCTAAGGGCATTTTGTTATGACATACAGGGGAAAAAACGCTGTATGTCATTAATATTAGATCTACTTGAGTCGACTCTTGCATATAAATACTTACAGAATTATTTGAACACAGGTGCAACTTAAGAAAGTTTTTTTTTTTTTTTTTAAATTTTTTATATTTAAAAAAAAAAAACCTGCATCACAGTAAAATCATGCAGCATTAGTGTAGATTTTGGTATTGGCCACATGATTGAAGCATAATGCACAACATAATGCATCAGACTGAAGGCCTACTCAAACACCTCTGTTTGTGTGAATTAAATTTTTATAAAAGTCTCTTAGCTCTTCCCCGACACAAGTAAAGTCATATGTCGCTTGTATGTTTGAGTTTCACATGAGATTATTTGAGTGACAGACACACTGAAAATGGATCAGCATGATGATGCAATTGTGTGAATCACAGGGATGTGTTTAATGAGGTTGTAAATGAACACTCTGTGGCATCAAACATGTTTGTTTGAAAGAGGCAATACCTCTGTCCCAGGGTTATAAAAATGCATTACTAGAAAAGCTGCTAACTGGAGGCTGCTTAGCTAGAGTAGTATTAGGAAGTGGGTAGCTAATGCAGCTCACTTCACAGGATAGGGCGGTTGGCTCAGATGAGTCCAGCTTCACTCAAACCATTACTACCTAGAATAGGGGAGAAATTCAGGACATACAGAAGAAAACCCCAACAAATCCTGCAGTTTTAAAATACGTATGCTGATCTGTCTCTACAAATTAGATACAGCTTTTGAAAAATAAATGAATAAACTTTGTGTGGTGTGTATTCCCTTATATTAAGACGAAGTAGACTTTTAAGAGATGAGTGTTGTGCATTTTTGGAGATTGTTTCCTACAGGGGTTTTATTATTTTTACAAAGGAAAGTTAACAGCTGCACAATGTGTAAAAGAGACCGTAAATAATATTAACATGCCTCAAATGCATTTATACTTACTATATATATTCAATCTGCACTTCAAAAACATTCGAAATTGTGTCTAGAAAGTATGATATTTAGCTAAATGGCTTTAAAAACTAGGCTTTGTGGCAGACTTCCTAATAAATATGTATTATCTAAAGCAGCGATGCCCAACCTTTTTTTGACCTGGGGGGGGGGCCATATCAATTTGCAACATGCATGTCACGGGCCGCTTCAAAGTCGCGACTTGTAAAGTCACAACCGCAACAAATTTTAAAGTTACAGCTGCAACAACTTTCCATAGTAAAGTCGTGACCGCCACAATATTCGCATTATAAAGACGTGACTGCGACAGTAACAGTCTATTGTGACTGTCTTTAGCTGGTGAATTCACACTTATATGCAATACACTTATACGCAACAATTTGGAATTCGGGTCACGGGCCGGACATGGCCCGCGGGCAGTAGGCTGAGCATCAATGATCTAAAGTGCTAGAATAAAACGGGACTGGGTGAGTTCTTTTTAACAACATGGCTGATATCAGTAAAGATAAAAATAGACAAAATTCTTGAGTTCTACTTCAAAGTTAAGATTTTAAGTGTTGTATTTGAATAACTGCCAAGATAATTAGAATTTTTATTATATTGGCACTTAAATTTCTTAAAGGTAGCTCCCCTCAACTGTCAGTTTATTTGGTATAAGGGCCAGCTGCCCCAGGTACTATATCCCTGGCTTTCTTGTCTGCACCAGTACAAGCATTCAAGCTGTTACAGAACTTTGCACCCAATCTTTTCATTGCCACTTTCACCCACAAGTCAGCAGGTTTTTCTGTCTGGAGGTGTCTGCAGGACTGTCGGTCAGATCACTGGTTTGAGATACCAATTGTTGTGCTGCAGAGCTACATCAGTGTAGTGATGAGGGTGAACGTGGTACTGTTGTCACCAGGCCCATACATCCAGAAGGCCAGATGTTCTGCCACATAGTTGCCTTCCCCATCAGTAACTGCAACATCAGCACATGGCACACCCATGAGTCCCATTAAGCTTCGAGGATCTGCACTGCAAGGGGAGAGGAAACCAGGGCTTCTTTTAGTTACGCTACTAATGAATTTTCAAAAATATTTAAATTAGATGATATATTTAAAAAAATGAATGATTTAATAAAACCCTTTAATCCAAATAGACTTTCTGTTTGTTTTTTTGTGATGCAAAACATGTGGCTTTAAAATTGTCCCTTCTGGTTTGTGTGGTTTCATTTAGCAAGAAAAAAAAAACTTTGATATGTTACCACAAACGGTCTTCACTTTTGTTCTTACTCATCAACAAATCCCTTCAATGCTTCTGTGGTGTCTCATTTCCTCTGAGCGGTTGTGCAGTCTTAGTCAATCCTATTAACTATGGCTGGATTATTTAAAGACTAGTGATCAGATAAAGCTGGCTAAATGGGATTGGTAATGCAACTGACGCCGTTAAGTCTTATTGGCTTATATTATTCTAATTAGAAGGAAGTACAAGACACAAGTAGAAAAGGATCTAAAGCTTGCTGTACACATTTTTTAGAAGATTTTTTGAAGATTTAAAGTGGACCTGTCACCTCAAAACTCAAATACTAAATTAGGTTCTATTATTGAAATAAGTTTAAAAAAAAAAAATGTATTTTTAAAAATGTACATTTATATAGCGTTTCTCACTGTCATTTTCCCTGTCGGCCCAACTTTTCTTTCTTGGGTTGGGCTGGGCTAAATGATTGACCTTATATCTCCTCCAATTAAATATCTGCTAGATCGTGATTTAAGGGATATGATTGGAGGAACTTTAACGTCAGTCATCCTTTTAGCCAAACCCGACTTGAGAAAAAAAGTGTCAGGCTGACAGGGAAAATGACAGTGTGAAACGCTATATAAAGGTACATTTTTTAAAAATACATATGTATTTAAAAAAAAAAAAGTTTTTCATTATTAGAACCTAATTTAGTATTTGAATTTTGAGGTGACAAGTCCACTTTAGGTTCTTTAAACAAACTGAATAATCTTACAGTCACTCCATTAACACACACATTATTTATTATTCTATTTTTTTCCAGTGGGTTTTTGATTAACAGTGTAAGGGCATTGACACTCATTTTGATGGAAGTCATTTCAGGCAATGGAGGATGTATCAATAGGTCTTCTAGTGCTGTGGCAAGATCCATGTGTCTGTCCTTAGCACATTATTTCAGAATTGTTAGTGTTTGCCTAGGTGTCCATGGGTAATCTTTCAGTCTTGTCATGATTCTCTTTCTGGACAGCAAATGTTTTCTTCTGGAACGCTTCCTAAATCAGATCAAATTTAGGAATCCTCTTTCTAATGGGAGCCACATGTACTAATGCATCCAAAATACCTGTAGGTCCCTTGATGAAATTTGTCAGTTTTTTTCTTCAGCCTCTTGTGTTCATCTCTCAAAATAAATTTGATGGAATGCACTGCTTTGGGCAACATATCCACTTTTTAAAAAATTTCTTCTTCATTTGAAGACTATCTTTCAGATCGTGGAATGATTATTATTCATTCGGGGTTCTTTTACAATTCTTTTCTAGACTCTTGCATTTATTACCTTCTTTCTGAAAGTCCTAGAGTCTTCTTTTCATCTAGGCATACTGATACTACCAACATGACTTGATGGTCCCGCCTAGATTAACCCCCCCAGCTAAGGAAGCCATTTATATATATCTGAAGGCATCTTGTTTAATATTCTTGCATTTTCAGGGCTGCCTAATTCTGTGCGCATCACTATAGTGCAGTAATTTCCCCCACGATGTGTATTTGTTTGAAAGCCAAAGTAATATCAAATTATGAAAACTTCTTTCAATGTAATAAAGTATGAGTGAAAAACAGGTCCATCAAGTTAAACCTATTTTAATTGATTTATATAAATATAAAATTTGGCTATATTCTGGATAATTTCTAAAACACATTGTTGTAACTGTGCATCCTACAGGTACTGATAAATTCTGTCTTATAGAACTGCTGGTGCTAGTATCTTGCAAATGCCATATTGGATCATTATTGATATGCTAATGAACCCAGGCACATCATTACACACGTTGTTCTGTAGGTGTGAGAATTAATTCCAGTGCAGTACATATTGTTGAGCTTGTTTGATAGCGCCCTCTCTTCCCCTTCCCCATTCTGTGTAGTTGCTCCCTCCCTTATATTGTGTAGCTTCCTCCTCCCTTCACATGCCCCATACTGTGTACCTGTCCCCTCCCTTCCCCTGTTTCATACTGTGTAAGTGCTCTCCCTCTCTGTCCCCCAGCCCAATCCTGTGTAGCTGCCCCTCCCTCCCTTCTACTGCCTCATACCTTGTAGTTGCTCCATCATTCCGACACACAGTCCTTCCCCCTGCTGTCACTCCCTAGCAGTACTGCAGTGATTGGTTAAGGGAAGGGAGTGGGCAGGTCTAAGAAGCCAGGATTACATCACTTCCCTCTCTGACTAGGATTCTCTGTGCTCTCTTCAACTGCACATGCGCCAGCTGGCCAACCACTGCCTTTGGAGTGATCGGGGAAGACACAATGTCCCACACCAGATCACTGATTGTGCAGGTATCCTATAAAAAAAATTTTTTTTAAATGGAATCTGCTTGTGCTTCATTATTTTTTAAAGGTAAACTAAGTTATGTTTTTTTTTTTGTGACTTTAGTGTCCCTTTAAAGGAGACCTAAAGTGAAAAAATAAAAAACAGTTAAAATACTTACCTTATACTGAGCTGGTTGATTACAGTTACAAGCATGAGCTGTGCGATGATTAGCCGGCAGCCAATGCTTCCCCCTACGCTTCCTGCACAGTGCACTGGCTGACTGAGAAGCCAGAGCGCAGCTCATTCTTCTCCTTCCCTGGCCTGAAACATAATCACACTCATTGCGGGGAATGTTCTTATTGCCCCCGCAATGATCGGGATGATGTTTAAGCTCTGAAACACCCGTGTTGTAACAGGGTGGGAGGAGCTGTGGTGCTGGCTGCCAGTCAGCCAGCAATGTGGAGAAGCATCGGCAGCTGGATAATTACAGAACAGCTCATGGCGTGACTGTAATCAATCGGCTTTGTATAAGGTATTTTAACTGTGTTTTATTTTTTCACTTTAGTTCTCCTTTAAACTGTGAACATCAATATGGCATACACTCTATGCTGGTTATCACACATGCTCTGTAAGCAGTCGGTGCCCAGGGCAACAGCTTTCTGAGCAAGGGGAAATGCTCCAAAGATCACCATGTACTTGTGAAATAATGCATATAGAAGAAGCAGAAATAATCAAGCAGGTGGCTTTGAAGGGAAAGACTGGGTTTTTGCGTCGCTGGCTAGTAGGCTAAATGAACAAACTATTTTTTAAAGACACTTTAGTTCTTATTCAAGGACTGTTTTTAATTTAGGATAGCTTTTTTTTTTTTTTGTATTGGACTGTAGTAATCTTGCTGTCCCTGGGGCTTTCTGCTTGCAGATCTTCCAGTGCAGATAAGGAGGGAGGACAGCAAACCTTGTAAGTAAGGACCGCACTATAGTTCCCCTTTAAAATATTTGCTTTTATTTGCTAAGAAAGCAGTGTTCTTCAGTAACGTGTTGCAGTGTTTAATACTTTCCCGTTTGAAAGAAAAGTACCTGTAACAGTTTTATTTAAAATTCTCCTTTTCTTTGTAATGATGATTTCCACTGGGCAAGAGCCAAGAGTCAGTTTTGCAGCCTTATGTTTTGCCAATCCCCAAATTAGGTGCTTTTCCTTTCCTTGTCATCTTACAAGTACTTTTTGCATGCTTAATCTTAAAGGGCCAGAAACAATATGAAAAAAATAGAACAGAAAAAAAGTAAAAATCCCATTTGGATTGTCATGGCACATAGTACATAGTATTGATAATTTGTCAAGTTTGATTATAATTTGTATTGGCCTGTTTGTTTTGTCTTAGTAGTTGCGGCGATTTAAAAAAAAAAAAATTAATTTAAAGAACTGTAGTAAGTAATCATACTTACTTGATCAATCTAGCCGCAGTACACTATGAGGGTTATTGACTAAAGTAAGAATTGGACTGTTGAATTCTTAAACAGTGGATTCCCATAGCAAATCCACGACAGTGACAATATTCTCATAATAAAGTCGTGACTGCAACAATATTCCCTTAATGAACTTTCGACTGCTACAAGCCATCTATTGAGTAGTGTGCCACCGTTTGTTAGCTGGAGAATTCACACCTTAAGATGATTAGATATTGTGAATCTTTTGCCTCATTTGTGTGATGTATAGTTCTTCTTGAAGATTGTCTTGTCAGCCCAAAGGGTAGACTATGCAAAATCAGCACTCATTTTTTTTCAATCTGTGGAACAACATGATCACGCTGTCCTAACTTTTATATATAATATATATGTCTGTTGTTCATATTTTCTGTTATTAATCGGAAAACTGTATATTCTGCTGTCATTTCATTAGCATATGAATGAACAGTGCCTGAATTTATTGATTTGATCTTGGCAAGTTAGTTTTTCTGGGCATCTGTAGAGGTTTGCTTCCAAAATAACACTGTAATTCTTGTAAGCTAAGGTGCTTTTTGTTATTTCTGTTATTTTAGGTACTGGAGAAAGCGGAAAGAGCACTTTCATTAAACAGATGAGGATTATACATGGCTCAGGTTATTCTGAGGAGGATAAGCGGGGATTCACCAAATTAGTTTATCAGAATATCTTCACTGCTATGCAGTCTATGATAAGAGCCATGGAGACACTGAAAATTCTCTACAAGAGTGAACAGAACAAGGTGAGCATATACATAGTACATTATGCGGCTAATGAATCCTAAACATCCTTTAAGTTTAATCATGAACATAAGATGTACAGAAAATACAGCATGGTGCAACTTCATGTAGTCAGCAGAATAGGATTGGATGTGATCACATAGTTAAATTGCCTTTGTAGTTCTCTCAGTCTTCACTGCTTGCATCTGATGATGTTGAACAGCTCTGAAGAATTAGCAAAAAAGTATGTAGTATGAATGCATCGCTCACTTTTCAAGCAGTCACACCAGATAGAATTGTGAACATTTTTCTCTTCCTGTGCAGAATCTTCTTGCAAAGGGGACAGTAACCTTTAACCCTGCTGGGAATGTATTTGTAGAAGTAGTGTCTGGTAAAGTGCCAGTCTTCCCATTCAGACTTAAATGGAATGTGCAGTGTCTTCTGCCTTAAAGGTTAAGTAATTCCTGGCTATAAAGAAAGCTCTATTTATCTATTGTCAAGCAATATAACAATTAAGAAACTCCTAACTCACATTTTAATTCAGCAGAGCTCAAAAATCCCCATGTAGCTACTCTCTCCCTCTGAAGCACTTCCTTGTATGGGAAGCGCAAGCATGTAGCCACGCCCCCCCACACCCTGACTCCACTCTCCACAGCTGACCACACAGTATCTGCACATGCTCAATGTTAGGAACAAGCTTTTTAGATAAGAAGGGGGAGCAGTTTTCCCCACGGGAACTGGTCTCTGTATAGTGACTGATGTCATTTGGGGCAGGGCTTATCAGCACTGCACAGGAAAAGTCTGTACACCAAATGGCGGGAGAGACAAGTACCACTGATCCCAAAATCATTTTTACATTTTAATGTTTAAAGTGTACTTGTCTCATCAGAACTCTAATATTAATTTTGGTTGTACTAATGAAATAAACGTTTTTGTTAAAAAAAATTTTTTTTTTTTTTTTAATGTACCTTTATATGGTGTTTCTCTCTGTCATCTTCCCTGTCAGCCTGCCTTTTCTTTCCCAAGCTGGGTGGGTGGGGCTAAATGATTGACATTATAATTCCTCCAATCAGATCGCTGCTAGATCATGATGTAAGGGATCTGATTGAAGGAAATATAATGTCAATATATTTTTTTTCTTTTCTGGGCCAACATTATCTACAAATAAGGGGTACTGCTATGGGTGCGCGCTT
>WMED01025861.1:0-10934 GCA_019650415.1 Pipa parva
GAATTTCATGATTGCACTATTTCAAATTATTCTAATTCGTTGACCAGCACTTGTAGGTACAGAAGATATATCCACAAACACAGACAGTTGCACAAGATGCACACAGGTACACAGGATGCACACAGGTACACAGGATGTATACACATGCGTGCACACACAGGTACACAGGATGCACACAGGTACACAGGAAGTATTCACAAACACACACACAGGTACACAAGATGCACACAGGTACACAAGATGTATACACAAACACACACAGTTAAACAAGATGCACACAGGTACACAGGATGTATACACAAGCACATATATATGCAAACAGAGATTGCCATCAGGGTATAATCTTTGAAATGAATGCCCAGTTGCATATCCTCTTTTAAGATGTGTCCAGAAAGGCATCATGTAGACTGCACACCTACACTGTGAATTGCCGAATAACCAGAGGTGGGTAGTAACGAGTTACATTTACTTCGTTACATTTACTCAGGTAGCTTTTTGGAAAAATTTTACTTGTGAGAGTAGTTTAAATGTGAAAGACTTTTACTTTTACTTGAGTGAATCTGTGGTGAGAAAAACTCTACTTTTACTCTGTTTCATTGCGCGCTACTCTTTATAATGAGAGTATTGTCGCAGTCGCAACTTTACTACTGAAATATTGTCGCAGCCACAACTTTAAAAATTGTCATGACCTTAACAATATAAAAGAGATGTGGTTCATTATTGTTTTATTTTGGCTATTATTGCCTTCAGGGGCGGTTCTGGCCCTATGGGCACCCTGGCCGAACCGCCCATCTGCCCCCCCCCCCCCCCCCCCCCCCCCCCCCCCCCCCCCCCCCGGCGCGCACATCCCCACCCCTGGCGCACACATCCACCCTGGCGCGCACATCCCCCAGCCGCACACCCGCCTGGCGTCCCCAACTCACCTCCTCCAGCATTCCAGCGACACTCCTAAGTTTGTGGTGGGCGATGTGGGCGACTGCCCTGGGCGCAATCTATTAGAGGGGTGCATCGCCCAGCGCTAGAACCGGCCCTGATTGCCTTTATGGTTTTCATTTCTAACAAATTATTTTCAGTCTCATTAAAAGTCATCGTTTCTAGTTATTCAGTTTTCCATGGTGTCATTTATTGACACGAGATGGTACTCTGCACTTACTCACTACTTGAGTAGGTTATAATCAAAGTACTTTTTTACTTTTACTCAAGTAAATGTTTGGATACATACTCTCTACTTTTACTTGAGTAATATTTGGTTCAAGTAACAATACTTTTACCTGAGTAAAAATGTTTGTTTTAATTGGATCTCTACAACTTTGCTACAAAACCTCTCTTCCCTATTTCTATTTCTGTGAACCAAGCTTTGCAGTGTTTCTATAGACAGGGAAAGTACAATAAAAGCAGGATCAAATCCTATTAGACAATGGGAGAAAACAAGAAAGGCTTGCTAATATTAAGAACCACAAGGAGATATTCCAGTAGCTTGGCATGACAGTCAGGTCATACTTATTGTTATCCAACAGGAAGATAAAGTTATGCAGAGGATTCCTTTTCCATTCCATGACTGAGTGCTTTACAACTCAGGAGGGTTCTGGGTAACTGACAATAGTATCACATGTACTGATGACACTGCACTGCGGTTGTAAAGTAAAATCTTTAGCTGCAATATAACTCCAAGGGCTGAATTCACCATTCAGCGAAGTGAGCTCCGAAGCCTTCGGCTCACTTCGCAAATGGTATTATGCACTCACTGATGTCCTGCACGCGGACATCAGCAAGCACATTAAAGGGATTCCCGTCTCGGCGAGGCAACTCTTTTGGTCTCACAGAGACAGGAATCCCTTTAATTCGCATGCTGATGTCCGCGTGCAGGACATCAGTGAGCGCATAATACCATTTGTGAAGTGAGCCGAAGGCTTCGGAGCTCACATCGCTGAATGGTGAATTCCCCCCCAAGGCTTTTTATGATCATCCTAAAAATTATATACCCACCTCTTAAGGACCTCATGGTTCATTATTTTGCAACATTAACTGGTGGGGGAACTGTAACTTCTGCATACTTCACAGAACCCAGGAATGATGAACAGGTCTTTAACACTTGGTGGCAGCAGACTGCCCCTATTCCCTGCTACCCCTGCCTCCAACATCTTTACTGGGCAAGAATACATTGAAGGAAATGTTTGATCACACAGTGATGCCAGAGCTTCTAAATAAGATGTGACCAAGACCACTTCCATCAGGTTAAACACTTTAATATCAGCAGTTGAAAGTAGATCTACTCCACCATCATTTTTTATACTATTACATTTCTAAAAAAACAGTAGACAACTGGGTGTGCTAATTAGCAATTTGCACTGTAACAGATAAGCAACCAACAGGACCACTAAATTTGGAGTAAAATGAATTAGATAGTGGGTAGGCAACTGATCATTCTACAATCTAATTAATGGATAGCTCAGTGGGTTAATCCGCAGTATGAGGTAAAACTGATGAAAAACTAAGTGAGCTATTTGCAACTGTGTAATAATCAACCAAAGTCAAATATTAAACAATATTCCGAGAAACTGATGAATAAGTGGATGGGAAATTTAGAAGACTATTGATAAAGATACAGTCAAACACCTGGGCTACTTCTGGCCTACTGAGCATTGCGTAACATAATTCACCGGCACCTGGGATAATGAGAAATTGTTTCTCTTCAAGATGTGTTTTGAAGGATCTGATTGGAGGAACCTTAATGAGAACTTCCTGCTAACGGGAAATGCTCCAAGCTGGTAGAAGCACACAGAGTACTGTTTAGGCTAAACTGAGCATTGTGTGTGGTAGAGTGTTAGATCCATCTACTTCCCTGCATTCCCCAAGCAGTATTCACTACTGAAAACTGAGATGTTATGGGGTCATACATTAATTTTGGTCTACATGGAAACAGACCATAAAGTTTAACAGAAAGCTAGATATTCTATTATAGGACCAGTATCTCTAAAAAAAATTGTTCATGAATATTATTTTTTTTCACTTAGTTTTTATGTTTACTGATAGCAGCCATGATGTATTCATTTATTAAACAAACGCTACCCTATTGTTATTTATGGCGCTTAAGATAATAATAAAGATTCAGGGTAGGAAGTGCCCCACAAAGCCCAGTTTTAAACACTATAAAAGCTAAGTCATACCTTATAGATACAGTGTAAAATTTTTGGAACCATATATTGAATACATAGTAACTGTTTTTGTTATGTTATTGTCATTTTAAAGTTAACAATTCATACCAGTGACTTTGAGTGGAAAACCTGAACCAGGAAAAGTCTTCAATAATAACACAAGGTTGGCACACCACTTTATAAATTTAGCAGTGCCAACTATACTGGTGCAAATGGGTCCCTCAGTTTCCCAATCCATGGTAAATGCAACACTCCCCCAAAATTGTAACACCACGTTTCTCAGTAGCAAGTGGAGAAGGGGATTAAACTCACATTTATGTGGGCAGAAGAAAACAGCTCATCTTTTTGAGGTCATTTATATCACCTTCTCTTAGTGAAATACGTCTAATTCATCAATACTGAATTCTGATCATACCTATTTGTTGTTACAAAGATTTCTGAGGTAAATTTGGGTTTTGTGTAGCTGAAACAATCTATATAAATGATTCATAATAAATGAACCTATAATTTGAATGGGTCTATAATAATCCCTGTACTGATCATGCTGCATTCAGATGGGGGGATCTACACAGACTGCAACAAATTTTTAGATATTTCTGAAATAAACAAGAAGTTTTGTCAATTTATAGGACCAGCTGTGACAGAACTTGGGAAAGACTTCTTATTTGACTCCAAGGCAAGTAAAGACTTCAGCATTTATCTTATCATATCATGTCTTGAAGGACTTTAATCAATTTCTGTCATTTTAAATTATTTTTTTCTTCTGGAGAAATTCTGCTTTCACCCACATACATCTCATATGCTCAGTCCATAGTACCCATGCTTGTAGACATCACATCAACTGCAACACATGTACAGCAAAACAAAGGAAATATCTGATCACAAATTAAATGGAAGTTTTACACTTTACTAAGCTATACCAGTGACATAGCGACCAGTACAAAACTCTCATTCAAGCCACCTTAGCACCTACTTTTTAAAGTACTCATCCATAATTAGAGCATTTGCTTCCCATTACAGGAGGATCCTGGTGTGAGACACCTTTCTGGGGAGAAGGAAATAATGCATATTTATTGCAACACATCTCTATTAAATATATTTATGTGAAAACCAGATGTACAGAAAGATACTTAAATGTACATCTGTACAATGAGCAGCTTTGTGTTCTTTTCTCTCAAACTTACATTTGTCTGGATGATTCAGGAATTTCTCACAGGATGACCTCGGAAAAGGCTGGACTTCTATTTTTACATTTTTTTATTTTTTTTTTGCACTGTTTTCCACAACTGTTTTTAGGAGAGCGTTCATCGTTCCTGGTCTGAAAATTATTAATGTTTCCGGCCAAAGACAGACTTACTGAGAAATCCCTAGCAGTCCCTGACATCCTTAAATTCTCACTGATCAATGCACTAGAGAAAAATGGATCTTAAGCAAAGCATATGGCAATCCAAAGAGCAACTTTTTAAATGCTGGGAGGTTTATTAGGAGCAAGTGTAAAGAGACCCAGAACAAATTATTATTTATCTCATCATTTGTGTATTGTAAAAGCTACTTATTTACTTAAAAAATAATACTTATTTATCAAAAATCATTATGTATTAAATGGATGTATAGATAAAAGGAAAATATGAAGAGAATCTCCAGCACATCCAAGTAAATAAAAACGTATTTTATTTCACCACATAGGCACAAATTAAAAACAATACACAATGCCATTTAATTTGTGCCTATGTGGTGAAATAAAATACGTTTTTATTTACTTGGATGTGCTGGAGATTCTCTTCATATTTTGCTGCTTTATGACGTCCGCTTATCTACCAGCACCCGGCCTTCACTATTTGGGGAGATTGCAGCGGCGGACACAGGAACAGGCAAGTAGCTTTGTTCCTTTTTTTCTTACGTATAGATAAAAGGATACATGCCCTCACTCCCCTCCACACACACACCTCATGCCTGTATTATTGCTCAGGTAACTAATATCTCATATACAAAGCAATGCGAAACATTCTTAGTTGTATATTGCTTCATGCACATTCACTAATACCACGGTAAAGATTTGTAGTCTGGGATGGATTCTTTATTCATTACAGACTTCGATGCTACAATGTTTGTGTGATACATCAGAGTGTCGTGTGTGACAGAAAACCAGCAGCAATGTTTTCTTTTGTTTTCATGAAAATCCAATTGCTGGTCATAGTGTAAAATTAAGAGTTCCTGGGAAGATGATAGAGAGAGTTTGCAAGATCAGTAGAATAAAAAGGTGAATGTTATTGAGTGACCCAATAAATATCCAAGGCTTTAGCATTTTAATATCTGCAGTGATTAAAGTAAATCTGCCTGTGGCAAAGACTGCACATTAAAAAATAAGAACAGCTTCACCAGCCTTGTTCTGCGGTAGTAGTCATTGGCAGTTGCATTCTATTGAGATAATAAATTCAAAGACTCTGGGCATTGAACATGGAACCTGGGTCACATGTCCCGGTTTAATGCTTAGCAATACCCCTGTTTGGCAATGCGGGAAAGAATAAGGGTGTATGTGATCTATTTGCACACATCTTCATATCCTTTTTCTTAACATGCATTTCTTTTATGCATTCTCACACATAGGGCGAAATTAAATAAACTCAGAAAATCCCGATTTCGCTTTTCCATGTTTATTCCCGTGAGATCTAGGAAGTTTCTCGTGGTAAATATCACGAGATTTTTTTAGATCGATATTTACCAACAGAAACTTTATACCAAGTTTTTCGAATCTCGATTTTTTTTTTTTTTTTGACGTAAAGGTAGCCACGCTACTAATGTAGTATGTACACACTAGTAAAACTTGATTGAAAAGTTTCAGTCGGTAAATATCGATCGAAAATATTGAGCAGTTTTTACCACAAGAACAAATGAGATGTTCTCGGCGTAAATTTGGAAAAGCGAAATCGAGCTTTTCCGAGCTGAATAAATTTCACCCATATTGTACATAGGCAGAACCAGGTATACAGATGCTTACTTTCTGAGGTGGATAGTATAAATCCCTAAACTTGCATCACATCTCTAAGATGAGCTATAGAGATTCTATTCCTATGTCAGGAATACCATCTATTTTCTTGCCTGACAGGGTTATTCCTTCTTCAAGATGGAGGCCAGAAGAGACAAATTCTTAACAGATCTCAGGTAGGTGAGGGAGTGCTGCGCTTCTTCTAGGTTAAAAGGAAAAGAAGGGATGGTGCAGATCACTTCGATAACTTAGATGAATAAGTGAAATACTACTTACACTTTATAAGTTAGTTTGCGCCTTGGATTACTCTGCTGTAATCCCAACCTTCTGTGGTTCTTTCAGCAGGATATGGTAGGTTCCCTCTCTGGGTTACTCTTTCTTGGGTTAATCCCAGTTTCCCCTCTCAGGTCTCAGTAGGAGGGGATTGCTTCTTAGTCTCAAAAAACTCACAAAGGAGTTTTTACAGAAATAAGACAGGGTCTTATATTATTTTCATTTCACAAAGAAAGAGGTAGGGCTTATATTTAAAGCCTATTCCAAAAAACCCTAAAAATCAAGCTGGGGCTTATTTTTGGAAAAACACAATAGTAATGTCATCTTTGAAGTTGAATCCCTGAGTTTTCTGGGTTTATGCTGTTTCTCTTTCTTTCTGCAGGTTGCTGCCACATTGGGTTTAAATATATATTATGTAATGTTCCACAACTTGTATGTATTAATTTATATAGCACTGATATACAGTATTATGCAGTGCTTTACAAAGATACATCATTCACTTCAGTCCCTGCCCCATGGAGTTTACAATTTAGTTTCCCTATTTAGTCGCACACATAAAACTGGAGTGCCAGAAGGAAACTCACTTAGGTGTGAGGAGAACATACAAACTCAATGCAGATGAAGTCCATGTTGGAATTGAACTCAATGGTTAGCACCACTGCCACCGCACTGCCCCTAGTTAACAGATAAGAAATGGTTGTGTTCAAAGGGTAAATAAACACAGTTTATTACTGTTAGTCCTTTTTGACCTTGGTTTTTTTTAACCTCAAAGGTTAAAAATTAGATATAGAGATAAAATGGAATCATTGTATCAAAGTTGTTGTGTGTCCACACAACATATATATATATATTTTTAATAAAAGAATCTATCTTAGTAGATTTCATAAAATCTGATGATCATTCAGAAAGGCCTTGAGATATTTTAATATGGATTTTTATCTCATAATCTCTATGTAATGTCTCATAGGGACCCACTGTATAAGCAGGGTTGTTGCAAGGTTATTTTGAAACCTGCAGAAACTTTTTTATTCTCATCATCTTCTAAAATGCAAATATATTTACCTGGCGTCCTTTAAACAAAATGAAACTGATGGCATGTTTTATATTAAAGATTGCACCAGCTTGATAATTCAGCTTCGTGGAATGCAACCAAAGTTTGGCAACATTTCTTTGAGATCATTTGCCAGCCATTGCCAACCGTATGCAACAGAATTATATAGAATTTGTTTTCAGCTACTCTGATGAAGCCACACTTAAAATCCCTAACTCACCTTATGAAGTGCAGCATTTCACTGCTCTCATCGCTGTCTTGATAAAATGCAGACTGAAGAGGAGGAGGGAGATGGGAAGCAGAAGGAGCCAGTCTTCCACTGTGCTGGCTCTTGCAACATGGAATATTTTCACAGCCAGGAATCAGCAGATGGTTTGAATAATCTCAGCCTTGCTGAAGGATGCCTCTGTCTGGACTTTACATTGATTCAGGCATGACATGGAACACATGGATTGAGCATGTGGCATACACATTACAGGGAATCTATGATCTTTCTTAGTATCCAACATTAGCTCTTTGGAGATCGTTAGAAGCACATGGGCATCATGAAGCAATTTTTAATCTAGACTGCTGTTCGGAGGCATTGCGACATGATTCTAATAAATGCACATGAGGTTTGCAGTGTTTCACAGACTTTGTATTCATCAGATATTCATTAGTCACTGTTGGGAGGGCGGCAGAGTCAGGTATTTTGGGCACTCTCTGGTGTATACGATTGTACTTGGCATTGTGTCTAAATTTGTTCTTGGCAAACCACCAGTTATAATGCCAGCTTAACCTTAAAATAGTCAGTATCTTACTCTGGAAAACAGAGAACTTGCTGTTGCCAAGAGAATGGTGTAACTTCCTGAAATTTAACATCGCTTTACCATGTCTTTGGAATGCCAGTACATTGTACCACAATGCCAAGCCTGACAGCCACTCATCACTGCTTTCACATTCCTAAAACATCTCTACAAAAGAGGTGAATCCTTTACCACAGGTGTCTGCCTTGACTATTGTTTTAAAACGCCTAATGAGCAGTGTCTTTAATGCAGTGCCTTTTGTAAAACAATCAATACATTAGATTCAGGAGAAAAAAAACAATTGAAAAGAACAGGTTTCATCAGCGGCGTTAGACTGGCATAAACGGAAATCCAAGAGGACCGAGTTAGGTGTATACTTTATATGACAGCTGCTCCATATACTCAAAGACAAGTGACACAGCTGGAAAGGGCCTGCGAAAAACAAAGGAAATGACAAAGTGTTTTGTTAAAGCGTGGAAAGAGGATAAAACTAAGAGATGAAAGGGCACAGCTTCCGCAGGCTAGGGGTGCTACACACAGCGGCTGTCAGAGCATTCAGCAAACCCAGCTCCAAAAAAGTACAAAGGAGCTTCAGTGTTAGCTAATGAGGCGCATCTAATTATATTTTAGAAAGTACAGCAAGACTTACTTAGGAATCCAACACTCCCCACTACTTGTACTATGGAGTCAGGCATTCCACAGCTATGTTTGTTGGGTGGGAGGTGGGGGGGGGGAGGCATGAGAGCAGGCGGCTAAGGAGCTCCATTTATTTTCCCATAAATCTCAAAACTAAAAAAAAAAATGATATTTCATATTTCTAAATATATTTCTTCCATCCCCCCCCTTACTTTTTTATTCCCACCACTACTTTGTTCTCATTTCTCGAATCCACATGCGGTAAAAAAAAAAGTCTCTCATTTGAATTACCACAGAGTTTAACTGCTTCTGTCCTGATACTTCCTGGTCTATTTATTACGTTGCCTATGGACAAGTTACCCTTACTCTGTTTTAGGGGAAGCACTGTTGGAACTTTGTTGTGTCTCCGATAAAGGCCAGAGAGAAATATTACTGGACATCTGTCACTATTGCTTAACTAGTAGCTTTGCTCCCCCACATGTGCTTATCATTTGCTCGCTCCAGGCTGGTCCTGGTTATATGTACTTTGGCAGCAGGCCCTGCTTGGCATAGTGCCTAGCTCTGTCTCTTTGTCCCAGTCATTCACAGCATACCTTTTTCTCTCTCAATGAGAAAACCAGCTTTAGAGAACAGTAAATTTCAGAGCAGTTCTACGCCTTGTGCATCTTGTGTCCTGTAAGTCGTTTAAATGTCTCCCCCCCCACCAAAAAAAAAAAAACACACCCCAGCAATAAACTATTCAAAAGGCTGCCCACAGCTGAGGGCAAGTTAAACACAAAAGCAGTGGAAATTAAAACAAATTGGCCCATTAAGACTTTCTTGTTACTATAAATACTGAGCAGCTAAATTGAACTGAGGGACAGTGGCATGGGAAAATTCTCCCTGGAAACTTGTGTCAGATGAGATAGTCACACTCTGAATGCCTGGGAAGAAAGGAGAGGCATGAGGACAGGGGAGGGATCTAAGCATGTAAACATCAAAGGGCAATTAATTAACTAACACAAGAACCAAAGGCGAGGAAAATAGCTGTTGTTAAAACCCTGTTCAACAAACAATTGTTTGCTCCTTAATGCTTGTTTCCATGCACAGATTTGCATACATTAAAAATGGAGGTCCCAAAGAGAACTCCTACTCAAATGGCTAATATAATATTATATATATATATATATATTAAAATCGATAAAATTCTCTGAATTAGATGAAAGCCAATTTGTGGATCTATGGTACATGTACGGATTCAGCTAAGCGTTGTTCTGTTATGGAGGACATTGTTTTATGTCTACGACGGACCTAATAGGCGTGTTTTATACGTGCGTTAGTCACTCCACTTGCGTGTATCAGTTTCCGTCAGCATTAAAAGGCGCACCCTTGAAACAAGTGAAATTATATCATGTGAACAATGCGATTCCAGTGTATTTCTAGTCAGATCAGGCTACTGGAGGGAAAATTCAAGTAATAGAAAATCTCATCTCAGGTTGACATAAAAAGCACAGTTTGTTTGATAACCATGTGTTATCCAAATTGAAATGATAGGACAGCACACTGAAAAACAGATGTTAGAGTTCTGCATTTAGGGGGTTTTTTATTAAAGGGAGGATAGACGTATAAAGGCCTGAATTTGTCCTTTCGCAACTTGTCCAATTCCTCTTCTTTAACAGACTCTGCGATGAGATGAATTTACTACCAATTCAGATTATTACAATGGTCACAGACTTACGAAGTTCTTCACATCACTTTGTGTGCACATGTGCAGGTAATTATGGCTATTCAGCAAGCGACGTAGTCTGTCAATGGAGCAAATTCTGGAAGGCTACTGCTCCCAATTCACCTGTTTGATTTTGCCACATCAAAGTGATGAATTGGGGGGTTTATGACGGGGCTCCAGTGTTGTTTATTCGAAACTGACAATAAATCCTATGACCAACTGACAACATGAACTAGGGACAGGGAGACATAGAAAGGGATGTAATATTCACTTATAGAAAGTCAGTGACACATTGTGAGGATGAACTAGGGACAGGGAGACATAGAAAGAGATGTAATATTCA
>WMED01025862.1:0-10934 GCA_019650415.1 Pipa parva
TCACATGTGAAATGAGGAGCCCATGGTTTGTCTTGGTCACCAACAGGCATGCCGAAGTATACTTTGTAGGCCTCACACATCTTAGCAGATTCTTCCACAAAGTACTTTTTCACTCTTGTCTTTATAAAATGGCCACATACATAGCAAAATGCGTCTGCTGGATGTATGTAACCTCTTGATGCCATCTAAATTGACTAAGTTGCTGTGTACTGTAAGGAAAAAGGATGTCTCTCCAAACTTGATAAAAATGGTCAATCTTTATTTCATGCAGTATTAAAGTACAAGAGTGAACTGAGGATTCAGCAGAGCAAGATTGATCACCCGGTACCAGAGTAACACACAATATATACATCTACATTCCTAAGCTCCTCTTGTAATGGGTGTGGGGTGAAGTGTGAATACTGTTGTTATCAGAATCTGAATAGTTATTGAATTCACACCTGTTTGTCTAGGTTAATTCCTCTTTATCTGTGATAGCCATTGCCCACTTACTATGCAATCCCAATCAATTAGATCCTGTCTCTCCATCTCTCAGGAAGGGCTATAGTGGCCCTATATAACTGTAGTTATACAGCTACCTACAATTCTGTACAGTCCCAGAAAGTTCTAGATAATTCTGGACAGTTCTAGAAACTTCTTGATAGTTCTCACAATTCCAGAAGCTTCTTAAGTATATTAAAATATTGTGAATATCCTTAAAAATAGATCAATTTCAAAATATCATTGTGCTGACCACTAAAGCAAAGTTTACAGGGAATAATAACTTTTTTCTATTCATTTAAGGTACAAACAATCAGGAGAACACACTTAACAACTGGGAACAAAAAATTTTTTTAAAATTGTTACATGGTGTTATAGTTGAATAAACTTACAGATCATCAGGAAACTCTTAGCACAGATGGAGGCTCCTCTGCAAGTTAACCAATAATTACAATAAAGATTGAAAAGCAATAAGTGCAGATATTTGCTCATATGGACATTCTTAAGGAGATTCCGATAGGCCAGGGGAATTGTTTCTGTCTAAGGTCAACAAAGAACTGTGCAAATTCTTAAAAACTGTGTACATTTGTCTACATCCCCAAACTGATGACCTTCTGGAGAAGTTTAATAAGATTTTAAAGCATATGTTAAAGACAGTGGTAGATAACAACAATAAATATCTAAATATTTAAATTGTATGTGGCTATATCAAGTTTTTAATATTGAGTGTCACATAGGACCCCAGGACCAGGACACTACTAGAGGAGCTATGGCTTTTTGAAACATGAACTTGGAATGTGACTTGAGAATGAAAACTAGCAGAAACATGGGAATATGGATCCTCTTACCACACACCAAGGTGAAGAGTCTAAAGAGACCATGGTGTTCACCCTTAACCGCCGCAAGGTGATCTGGCCCTTGCTGCGGTAGACTCCTAGGTCATGGGCTTTGGGTTAACCCCCTTACTGGTGGCAGCTTCCTTCTAGACCAAGTTTTTTACATTATCAAAAATTGCCACACCCTCTACTTAACAAAATAGTTCAAAATGTCCAACCTAGAGAATCTCTAGAAGGCAACAAAGTTTGTAAAAATGCAAAGCAATAAAACTGCATTTTAAATAAACCATTTAGTTCAAAACCTTCTGTTAATGTTTATGCAAGGAGAATAAACCCAATCTATGACCTGACATAGAACTTGGCCTATATATATATATATATATATATATATATATATATATATATATGTTAAAAGGAAGGTCCTGGAAGGAAAGTCTCATAGCCATTATTCATTCTGATACAGTTGTAAAAGAGGAAAGGGTAAGGAACCATTTACAATTTAACTATATATCTCCTGGAATGGCTGAGGAAATTCTGTAGCTTTGAACAGTGATTGCGTAGATCCTGTTTCCAGGGCTGCAGTAGGCATGAAGCTGACTCTAGGCATACTAATCCCCTTCTAATGCAGAATCTCTTGGTCAGTGCAAAGGAAGTTAATATTACCCATCACGCTGGCAGCCACTGTTATACTTGTAAACATAAAAGTATATCTCATAAAAGTGACATATCATCAACCCTGTAGTTACAACCCTATTCAAGACTTGTGTGATAACTCAGTATTAACGCTTTCCCCTAGTCTAAATTGGTCTGACATGCTATAATTATATAATAGGGGCAGCATTTTTGGGGCCATGAACAATAATATTTAGCGCTATTCAGCATATAATAGGAGATCCCAAGTATCCCACATCTCTCAGGACCATCGCTAGTCATAATCTCTCTATAATTTGAGTTTAATCTTTATGGGTACTGCACTTTACAGAATCTCATCATTGTGTAGAAACAACAGGTATGCCAGGAATCTTATTATGTCATCCTATCATATTTCTGTATAATATAGCTCTCAATTCCACTCAATGATTTAGAAGACAAAAATATGATAAATTAGACATTGCTCAAGTTCATATAATATTTTTCATGATTAGTGGAATCCTAAATTGGCCTTCTTATCTTTACCTACACTTCATTTTGATATTATTGAAAAGAACAGCCAACAGGTACTCACATCTATTAAACATTGTCATTACCATGTAGGAGTGTTTCTAAACGGAATAGTAAAGGACCCTAGGGAGAACCCTGTTAGAAACATTAAGATTAATTCCTTTACTCTACATGAGAGGGGACCCAGGGGAATGAACTTTGCTCATAAGATTGCGAGGTTTGTGAAGCATACAGAACATAACCTTTAATGTGCATGCCAAGCATGGTTACTCATGCTATTTCTGAAGTCAATGTAGAGAAAACTGTGCTGATAGAATGGCAGAAAGTTAATTATCTTCCCAAAAGTGATATGTTTGACAACCCATGTCCTGACCTATGACTTTTGTGGGTTGTTAACTGAGGACTTAGAAGGGACATTCTTTTCTAGGGAATAAAAATTCAAATATATTTTTGTTAAATTACTCTTAAACAAAAACAAACACTTTCTTCTATCATACTGTTAATATTTATTTGGTTTGCCTTTTACACTATTTATCAGCTTCTCCCGCAGACAGTAGTCTAAGTATGGTTAGTAGAATGAAATAAATAGAGCAAATCCCATTAAAATAGGAGATTATTGTACCTTCTATAACAGAACAAGTGCAGATTGCGCTAGAAAACTGAATATCACGGTTTTTCATGGAGCGGTGTGTAACATTCTATAAAGATTACAGGCAACTTTTTTGGGGGGGGAAAGATAAAATGACATGATACTAATTGCCCAGGGGATATCTTATGAAGACTGAGCAACAAATAATGGAATTAGAAGATTGATTGGTTTTGGTATAAATGAAAGGGATTAGTGTGATATTTATTCCCGCATCATATTTTCAAGTATGTTATTAAAAGTTGAACGCCTCTGTTGTATTAATTTTTATTTATTTTTCCTCTTTCATGGTTGCAACCATAGTTTATCCTTCAAGCAAACAAACCCCTGCCCTGTCCATTGGTTTCTATGGAAATTCAGATAATGCATATTACATGTATAAAGGAGTGCAGCAGAGAAGAGAGAATAACGTAAAGCAATAAAAATAATGAATTCAGTTCCGAAGATGACATTTATAAGTACTGCATAGGAATGACTTGTATGCCAATCCATATCTCATTTATTTGTGTTTGTGGTCCTTTAATCCCTGTATACTAGGGATTACTGGGTTATAAAAAACAAAACAACCTGTGAAGTAAGCGCAACAAAAAAAATCGCACAAATAGTGCATTAACTATGTATTAATACATTATATAGCAAGAAAAAGTTCCCAGAAACAATAAAAGATCCAAGCTCATTAGACGTGATGTAATGTGAAAGGCTGAAATCTCTGCAGCAATCTCAGTGTGATATGTGAACAATCCTCAAATCGACATTACAGTCTGCTTACCAGATTGAAGAAATATACAAGTGCTGTACTAAGTTATATGTCTTTCCTGGAGAATGCTTCAGGTCACTCTATGTTAGACACATAGGCCCTTATTCATCAATGTGCGAAGTGAACCGCGATGTGTTCGATTCACTTCGCACATTGTATTATGCGCATACTGATGTCCTGTACGCGGACACCAGCATGCGCATTAAAGGGATTCCCCTCCCGGCGAGGAGACTCGAGTCTCTTCGCCGGGAGGGGAATCCCTTTAATGCGCATGCTGATGTCCGCGCACAGGACATCAGTATGCGCATAACACAATGTGCGAAGTGAGTCGAACACATCGCGGCTCACTTCGCACATTGATGAATAAGGGCCATAGTGTACCATCCAAAATACGCCAAAGTGGAAACACGCAGATTCCACTCATGGAAAAAAAGGAATGCCTCCATAGTGTAATAACTTTAACACATTTATTCAAAACAGCAAATATTCAATATACTCACAAAGCTTTCTGTAAGATATGCACATAGAAATAAAACAACCAGAAAGTCCAGCTGTAGCACTAAAGTTCAACGCGTTTCACCGCACTTGGTTGGCGGCTTCCTCAGGAACCCAAAAAATTGCAATGAAAAAGCTGTATTTGATCATAAACGCGGATGTGTTTAAATACTGCAGCCGTGTTTATGATCAAATACAGCTTTTTCATGCAAATATTCCCATAATATGGGAATATTGTTGCAGTCGCAATTTTGCAATGGAAATATTGTCACGGTCACAGATAAAGGGTCGCAACAATAAAACCCACTGCACTAAGTAATTAGGAAAATTATTTTGGCCTAGCAATAATCAAAGCCTCAAAAAGGGATTAAATGTGTGTCTAAATCCATTAGTTCACAGACACAAGAGGCCTTTTTTGCCATATGTAGTTTTGCATTTTGCAATATTCCTTGCAGTTGCCGATTCAGTTTCACATGTGGTTCCATGTAACTGAATAGGCAGCCATGAGAAGCATTTATCTTGTATATAAGTGGCTTTAATTTAACCATGACCAAAATATGATTGACATGCTCTTAAGGAGCTACCAGTTTTAAGGAAAAAACATCTTTAAGTTAAAAAATAACAATTCATTTGGTAAAGGCATAAGTGTTTAGAAATGACAAGCAACATTTTATTATCTGAGATATTGTCTTTACACTGCATAATACATTTACTAGACACCTAACTAGTGTAAAAAACAGTAGCTTAGCAAATGTCAAGTTAATTAAAACAGGGTTTAGCATTTCATTACCACAAACATTGCAAATATATTCCACATAGGTTTCTGATTGTTTCAATAACACTGAAGGGCATATTAATAACTAGAACAGGCTGCAAACTTAAATTGAGGCATATTTACTAAGACCAATTCGACTTGATTCAATTGATTTTACCCCATTTTACTGTTAATTTTTGATTCCCTGTACATTTCGATTTCCTTGATTTACAAAGAATTGATAAAAATGTTTCCCCATCTAAATAAATCTTTATCGATAAATATGGCTCTGTTAAGAGGGACACACTTTGCAATGCTTTTATATGAGGGTTCCATCCATTACAGATCGATATCAATATCTCTTGTCAATGGAAAAATATTTTGGACTTAGGCTAAACGGCAGGACAAACTTCATAGGGAATAATAGGTTTTCGCCAGCCTGAGGGTGGAAAATTCTTTTTGGTGATAAAAATGTTTTTGAACAGCTTAGTAAATAGGAGAAAACAGTGATATCGTTAAATATAGACTGTTGCATTTACTAGTCAGAAAAACCTGTTTGACTTTAGTTAAAGTGTCTATCACTCCACTTTCCAGTTCATAAATATAAATTAGAAAAAAGTTGACATAATATCTTCTCCAATAGTCACTTCTCCAAACTACCACTGCATTTCTCCAACTGATACTGAACCCCTCTGGTCAGTAAATACTTGACAGGCGATCATGGGATATGTAGACATGTCTGTTCTAAAACAGTACAAAATAGCAGCAAATAATTTTCTGTGATACAATGAGAAAATAATTAGTTAACAAATGCTTCTGTCTTCAGTTGACTCTGTCTTGTAAATAAATACTTTACATTGCATCATGCACATTCTGCAGTATAATACTGCAACCTTAAACTAAAGCATTTGGGGGGGGGGGGAATTGGCCTAGGGCACCAATAGGGCCAGGACTGCCCCTTCTTGTATCATTACTTTAATTGTAAATACTGCTCGTTATAGTCATATTCCTCTCTAAATAATAGTTTCCTTATGAATTCTAATTATTTTGCCTTGAAATGTAAAAATAAGTATTAAAGGGACACTAAAGCCTATAAAAAAGAGCTTTCTATTTGCTGACTATTCTGCAAAATTAGTAAGCCTAAATTTGTCATTTTAACACTTGTACTTAATACTATACAGCCAATAAATAGAAAGCTACAGTATTTATTTACAGGCTTTAGTGTAACTTTAAGTCAATCACAAAATGTATAGTGTGGTCATTCAGTCAGGATCAGAGTGCAATGGTATTGCTAGCCCTAAAACACTGCTGTCTGACCCACGTCTCAAGCTACTCCAACTGGACTTGGCCCCTTGAGGCACATTTACTAAAGTTTTTTAACTAGTAAATGCAGGAGAAACAGCCTATATTTAATGATATTGCTGTTTTCTACTATTTACTAAGCTGCGCAAAAACAATTTTATTGCCCAAAAGAATTCTCCACCCTCAGTTTAGCTAAAACCCATTATTCCCTATGGAGTAGAACCTGTCATCACCCTCAGGTTGGCTAAAACCCATTATTCCCTATGGAGTAGAACCTGTCATTCAGGGCCGGTTCTACCTATGGGCGATGTGGGCGACGGCCCAGGGCGCAATATACCTGAGGGACGCTGTCGCCCACATCGCCCATTTCTAAACCTCCTCCCCCCCGCGTGCCCCCCTGCCCTGCGACCCCCCCTTGCCCCGCGTCCTCCACTCACCTCCAACAGTGTTTCAGCGACGCATCTCCTCTGATGAGGTAAGTTGAATGTGACGGCGCTCCTTACTGCTTCGGGTCTTGTCAGCTGTATTCGGCAGCTGCCGGCAAGAGCCAAACATCCAAGGAGGGCAGTCGCATTCAAATTACCTCATCAGAGGAGGTGCGTCGCTGGAACGCTGTTGGAGGTGAGTGGAGGGCGCTGGGAAAGTGGGGGATGGCGCGGGGCAGAGGGTGTCGCAAGGCGGGGGCGTGCGGGGGGGGGGGGGGGGGGGGGGGGGGGGGGGGGGGGGGGGTGGTTGGCCCAGGGCGCCAATAGGGCCAGGACCGCCCCTGCTGTCATTTATCATAAGCCTAAAATATTTCCCCATTGAAGAGAGACATTGATATTGATCTGTAGTGGAAGGAACCCTCATAGAAAAGCATTGCAAAGTGTTCCCCTGTTAAACAGATCCATATTTATTGATAATGATTTATTTTAATGGGGAAATATTTTTATCAATCCATTGTAAATCAGGGAAATCGAAATGTACAGGGAAACATATATTGACATCTAAATGGGGTGAAATCAATCGATATGGTAGAATTGGTCTTAAATATTCCCTTAGTGTGAGGAATAAAGAGACAAGTCTGAAGGGTGAAACATGAAGGAATATATGGGTGAGGCTGGTCCTATATGGCATCCATGTCAGAGTACCATGTTCCCTCCAAACTAATTTGAACTGATCATTAATTATAAAAAAATGCATCAGCCAAGTACCTCTGTTACTGTGTGATGTCCTGCAAGAACAATGGCTGTCTGAACAGATACTGTAACTGCCTCATGAATAATTGTGTGTATAGATAATACAGTTTCATATTTTAATTTATCTTTAATCACTGTGCCTGCATTAGGTGATGATACAAACTACTGTAGGACAATAAAAGCTACTTATGAAATGTCATCCTTACAGTGCAACATAGACAAATTGGCAGCTTGGACAGAAAAGTGTCAGCTAAAATTAAGTGTTGATTAATGCAAATTTCTGCACTTGGGCTAAATAATACTCATGCAAACGACACCGTTAATGGATCTAGATTAGTTGAGTAATTGATGTAGAAGGAACTTGGAGTATGTATAAAGGTATAGACTTCTCTGTAGCAAACAGCGCTAACTGGCAGCAGCTGGAATAAGATTTTGGCCTTTATTAAAAGAGGAACAGAATCAAAGCAAAATTTTTCAGCACAGTTTCAGGCTCCAACTGCCAAAATAACATTATGAAAATGTAAAAATAAATAAATCATAAAATAAATAAAAAAATAAAAAGAGACTCCGTAAATTAAGTAATGGAGAATCACAATTATAAATATAGCAGCTTCAAGTTAGGTTTGCTTACATATGAGAAGATACATTTATAGGAGCTATAAATGACATAAATATACGAGAAGATGGTATAAATCTGCTGGTTTATTTTTATATAAAATCAGCAGAACATGTGCACATCCCTTCTACTTAACGGAGAGGCGATTCCCCTACAGCTGCTGCAAGGATTTGTTTATTCAGTACTGGCTGTTAAGTTGCTGAACGCCCTCCCTTAAAGAGGTAGTCCTGGAAAATTACAGTTGTTTCAAGAATTATATATTCATCAGTAAATTAATTAGATGATACTTATGTAAATGCATATGTAAAAGAGTTGATCCAGAAGCATGCCTGATTGCTGTTTTAGGCCT
Source organism: Pipa parva (assembly GCA_019650415.1). Lineage (NCBI taxonomy): Eukaryota > Metazoa > Chordata > Amphibia > Anura > Pipidae > Pipa > Pipa parva. The sequence continues at coordinate 8,575 of WMED01025862.1, forward strand.
GTGAGGAGTTTGTTTTTTTTGTCTTCCCTTGTATGAAAATTGGTAAAGTCTTTAGTATATACTTTCCTCAGGATCAGCCTTAAACTGGACAACATAAAAACCATTTCAAAGTAAACAACAGAAGTTGGAAACAAAAAGAAAAATTATTTAAAAACTTAAGGAAAAATACTATTTACAATATATTGAAAATGAATTCATGTTTTGAAACTTACCAGTCATTACATGGTACAGTATGTAAGGCATCTCAATATATTAGTATTATTTTTAAAAAATGGGATTGAATGGAGCAATTCTTGGAAAAACAAACAGGAGATTTCATCAATAGGGACATTTATATATAGAGGACTGTATGGCAACCAATCAGCAGTTGTTTTTCAGAATTCAAATTTCCTTGTACCAGCAGATTGGTTGCTATGGGTTACTAGACCTCCTTTAAGATTGTCCCTGTTGATGAATTCTCCTCAAAAAGGTTAACATAGATATTCAGTCAAGACAATAGAGTATTGAGCAATGTGAGCCTGTACATTGTTCATCAGGCAAACCAGACGTTTTCAACAACAGTGCATAATATTGTGCCTACAGTATCTTTAAATGGATTTTTCTTGTTTTTAACATCATATATCCTGTAAGTAAAGTGCATAGCCTTCTTGGGCACTTATTTATCTATGGAAATAGTTGCTGCATTGACTTACATGTCTCTGAAAGCCTTACTTTAAGAAGCATAAATCACGAAAGATCATGCGCCACTATTGTTGAAAAGCAGCTGCCTTATCAGTATGTTGCAGGTATGTGATTCTTACAGCAAAGAAAAATTGCTCTACAAGGAATGGTTACTTTTCAAACATAACAAAACTGAATTCACTCAAATGAAACGGATTTATGTTGCTTTGCATCTGCAATGGATTACCAAATAAATTCTCATCCCATTGTGCCAGGAAAAAAAAAAAAAAAGGAAAAAGATACATGTTCCCAAAATACAGACCCAATTCTGTCTTGGTCACACAAAAGCTTGGTCACGCGGAGCCAGCAGATATTAAAAAAATTCACACATTTATATATTGTCAGCAAGTTTCCAATAATTGGAACAACCTGCTCAGGCCTCCCAACTTTACTATGGGTTTCTTTACTTTGAACTACATAATGTTTAGCGTTGTAATAAGGCAGCAGCTGTTCAATGGGAATAATGGTCTGTGAAAAGAAATGTTTTAACAACCTCTGCAACCACTTCCCGGCACAGAACATAAAATCATCCCATTTTGGAGTATTCCGTCTCATCTACAGAACAGATTGGTAGTTTGACATAGGGAGCTTTTTATTTTTGCATACTGTTTTATGGCACAGCATACAAAGACACAGCTGGCATAGGGTTTGTAATCCACAAACACTGAAAAAAGGATGAAACTGCTCCTAAATGACTTTCTGACAAATGGAAGGCAGTAACAGAATGCAGCTAAACTGTAGAATAACAGACACTATAGAGTGTCCTACCTTTCAATGATCACCCCGACCTTCTATCACAACAGGTGTATTGTGATTATGATATGTAACTATATGAACATTAAACAGGTAATATCGTTTCACATCATTACTCTACAAAACTAAAAGTACAGTGCTGTTTATAGAAAAGAGGAGCATTTGAAACCAATTGACTCAATTTGAAACATTACAAAAACATGTAAACAAACCTTGTACTTTATTCACAAAGCTGCTTTACATTTGAACAAATACAGCAGCTCTTTGACACTAATTACGGACATATTTAAAAAAATAAAAGTTTTAACTGTTTAACATTGGGAGAAACAGCTGGCTTTATTCGATTTCCCCATTTTGAAATCCAAAAATATTAAAAGCAAATTCTATCGCCCCAAAAGTGTTTTTCTACCTCATGCTGGAGAAAAGCATTATTCCCTATGGAGTTAATCAGGTAGACTACTGGCCACAACCGGGAACATTTTCCCATCGAAAAAATAAACTTTGCAAAGTGAGGAGTTTTCTACTGATCAATATTTATCGATACTGATTTTTTCTGATCTTGAAAATTTATTTTCAACCCTATAGAAATCAGCAGAATCGAAAAGTATAGCAGAGTAAACATATATGGAGAAACCCCTTCAAAAAATGTCAAAATTGACTTTTTCATTCTTTACAAATATGCCCAATTATGGGTCTTATTTATCAAAGAGTGAATTCCCGTGGCCAAATTAATTTGTGACAATTCACCCATATTAAAGCAAAGTCAATTCTGCATATTCAATATCTAGCAAATTGTTGGTAAGATAAAGCAAACTGCCACATAAGAGTCAAAGAAGATGTGATTCGTAGGAAACGAATGTGAGGTTGCGCTGGAGTGAAATTGAAAA
>WMED01025863.1:0-10933 GCA_019650415.1 Pipa parva
GGGGGGGGGGGGTAATAATTCACAGTTAGAGACTCACAGCCTAATTCACCATTGTGCGAAGTGAGCTGCACGCGGACATCAGCAAGCGCATTAAAGGAATTTCAGTCTCGGCGAGAGCACTCAAGTCTCCTCACCGGGACTGGAATCCCTTTAATGCGCTCGCTGATGTCCGCATGCAGGACATCAGCGGGCGCATAACACCATTTGCAAAGTGAGCCGAAAGCTTTGCAGCTCATTTCGCACAATGGTGAATTAGGCTGTCAGAGTTAGCTATGTAGTACATAATTGGTAAATCATAACGTATCAATTTGTTAATAGGGTCTTCTTCAAGATTTGGTCTAACCTGCGGAAACCTGAGTCCATTTCTGAAAAGAACGCCTACATAAAACCTTTTTTACAGTCCACTGTTCATTATACCTTTTCTGTTTTTTTCATTTTAATAGCACTCTTATATGCATTAATTCTAAATTCTTTATGTAAGGAGACATTGATAGATTTTAATAAGAATGAGATATATATATATATATGTAGGTGGACTGGGTGATTTTGTATGTAGAATAATGTATGCTGAGGCAATGGACCACCCTGAAATGCACCAGTTACATGTAGAAGATACAAAAATGAGGGACTCCTTCTCAAGGTTTTGTTTAAGTGGCAGTAAACCTTCAGAGACCACTTTATGTACAAGGAGAGATTTGTAGACAACAAAGCAGGTATCCAGGGGGCTCAGCCATGACCCCTTCACAACAGTGCAGGTTTGGTTCAGGAGGGGGTAGTGGCATGAGGACAGTAGAGGCTGATCCTACATTAGGCTCAAAGGAGATTGCCCAATCAAGTAAGGGTAAGCAATTGGGCTTCCAATAGTTTGGGGTTAAGCTGAAGCCCTTCGTGCAAGTGCGCCCCTGGTTGAAAATAATGCTGGAGCACACAATTATGTAGTATTCACAGGTAGACAATGTCACTAGGGCTGATTATTAAGGCTAGATTCATAGTAGTATATTGTGCACAGTGTATTTAAAAAAAAATAAAAAAATTCTTCCGCAAAAAGACGCTGAGAAAAAAAATGCCATAATATCCATAGAGAACAATGCTAATGGAAAAAAAGTGTTCACACTAGTGTTCCATTGAAAGAGTATTACGCTAGAACACTACCGGCGCTATTTATTTGCGCACATGGAACGCGGCATATTTTATGTGACTAGTTTCAATAGGAAACATTGAACATTCATTTTGTAATAGCAATAAAGGCAGGGAAAAAACACCTATGAAAATTTGCTGATAAAATTCTCTTCAAATCAGGAATGGATTCAACTGAATCCAAGTGAAAGTAGGATACGTTAGAGGACATTTTCCTGTGTTGTTAATATTCAATTATCAGCTACTGAAAGGACAACACAGAAAAATGTCCTCTAACGTATCCTACTTTCAGTAGTGTGAACACTTTTCTTCCATTAGCATTGTTCTCTATGGATTTTCTGGCATATTTTTGCCAGAAAATTAAAAAATAAAAAATATGCTGCGCACAATACACTAGTGTAAACCTAGCCTAACAGCCCAGATCTAGACATAAGGATTATGGTAGAAATGCATGGTCAAAAGTACAGCAAAACAAAACACTTCTGATATAATCAAATAAATGGCAAAAAAAACAGAACTGCAGGGAGGCTGCAAGTGAACAAAACATTTAGATAACCATGTTAATAAATATCATAGATGAACACAATGGAGAATTGTCAATAAAATGGCATTAACAAAAAAAAAAAACATAGATGCAAAGTATTTTGCATCCATTTCTCAGCAAGTTATCATTCACTTTGTACCCATTTTGCCTCAGCTGCATCTGTTTTTTTTTTTAATTTTCCAAAAATCAATGTTTAAGACACAACTGATTTATGAAGCAAAGACCAATTTTGAGATGTAAAATTATACACTCATCTAAACCCTGACATTAGAGAAGTAGTTAGGCATTTGTATAAAAAATGTTACCAATTCCTATTTCGTGTCTTTTATTTTATACATATGGCTATTTTTTTGTAAAAATAATAATAATAAAATTATATATATACTGTATATATATATATACATATATATATATATATATATATATATATATATATATATATATATATATATATACACATACATACATACACACACACGCACACAATTATATTAGCAATTAATATTTGCGTATTTTCCTTTTACATCAATGACTGCTAACATTTTTACATAAACCAATCAGCGTATAAGAAAGATGCATTATACAAATGGTTAACATTTCTTTCTACCCAAACCAGTCATTAGTATAATGCATATAATTGCTAACATCGTTTATGCAAAAGACTAAGTTATCATTAGTCGCACTTTTAGGCTAGGTTCACACTAGTGTATTATGTGCAGTGCATAATGCGCTAGTGTGAAAAAACAAATAAATTACGGCTCTGTGTATCCCTATGATACTTACCTCGTTCCCGACACACTAGCGTATGACGCACATATGCCGCTCCGAAATGCTAACTGTTGCATTTTGGCCAGTGTATATATATGCCACGCACAAAATGTGGACAGATAGGAAGAGCCGTGAATGCTGAGGAAGCGTTCACATTGTCGCTGATAAGTACAATAGAAAAATATGCCGGAGCGTTTATTTTTCACACAAGCATATTATGCACTGCACATAATACGCTAGTGTCAACCTAACCTTAATGATGAATAGCTGTTATTATCTGGCATCATTTTTTACCATTGTGATAATACTATTTGATACATTCTCCCAATGTGTTTTAACCAATGCACTGTGATTTTGTTCTTTTGAAATAGTTAAATAAAACAGATGTAATGATTAACCCAATTAGTGTTTTATTTACCGCAACACAAAGAAATCAAATAGGGTGCTGGAAACTACACTACAAGCTACTAGGAAATGGCATTATTAGTTACCGTAAAAATAGTTTTCCAAGGAGAAAAAAAAAAAAAAAAAAAAAAAAAAAAAAAAAGACCTTTAAGTACCAGAAGTTGGGAAATGCAATTTTATTAATAATGCAAGTTCCAACAAAGAAAAAAATTGACAATGCTACAAACAAGACTACTCCTTTTGTGTGAACAATAAACACTGCAGGAGTAGCAAATGTGCAAATGCTGTTGTTCTTCCTAAACAGAACACATTTGTATTAGAGTGTAAATTAAAAAACATACAACACAAACAGGACTCAATTTAAACAGTAAGGGTTACATTTGATTTAAACCTTTAGGTTTTTGTTTTTTTTGTTTTGTTTTTTAAATAAAGAAATCACCCATTATTAACAAACTAGAACTGTACACAACATGTATGGAGTCAGCAAGATATAACTGTAAAAGATTAATTTCCAGTTTTTCCAAAAAAGGGATCATTTATGTTTCGGCACAAGAGGTTTGCAGCACTGAAGTTCATGGCACAAAGAAGGTCACTTAGGACACAATTACTTAAAGTGATTCTCACACAGATCTGTGCCCTGCAATTCTCACTCTGGCACCATTTTACTTCCATTACAAGTTTAGCGAGCACTGTGACAACTGTATGGCACAGATACTTGTCAGAGTGACTTTACCAGGAAGTTAACAAATGCTAACTGAAGAATAAATAAAAGACATAAAAATACAATAACACATGACAAGAAAAAAATGAACTTATGGAATGCATTAGAACAAATTAAATTATGTCTTAAAAGTCCTAACATTCAGTTCTGAGGAGCAAAAGGGTTCTCTGCTCCACTGATTATTATTAGTATAGGATTGCCCTCTTTCCATGTGCAAGCTGTTTAAAGGTGTGCCACAAACCAACTTTAAATAACTGATGAAAAATACAATGTTCTACATTTTGAAAAAGTATGGACAGAAGTATTATTTCCTGGTAGTCTGTGTATACCGCAGCAGCAAGCAGAGGTTTCAGGCTAGTCACATAGAGGGACTTTAATCACTCAGTGCTGCTCAACAAAACTTACACGACAGTAGAAAGCAGGTTTTGTGCCTTGAGAAAGGCAGCGGAAAGGCTGGCAGAATACACCTGAGATAAGAGTAGTGGATGCTCCAGTAGGCTAATTGTAATTGGTTCTTTAAAAAACCATTTAACCTTTGTAGACAACTTTCTCTTAGTGCTTCTGATTTAGGCTATGAGCACTCTGGCCATACTGGCAAATAAGCTCCATTAAACATCAATAAAAATAAGTAGTACCTAAAATATGGGTCTTTAAATCCCCTCTTTTTCTGTGCAATACTGCTTTGGAAATTTGAAGTCATAGCAGTTAGTCAATCACAGTGACCAATGAGTTACCTAATGTTGCTTGGGAATTTTTATGCTTATTAGTCACATTGTACTGCCTGAATAGTACAGGCAACACATGAGGTTCCAGACAGGCTTGCTCAAATGTGAATAGTTTAATTGCTGCAGGATTGTAATTATTTCTCCAGGTGGTTAAAAGGGCCAGTATAGCCGGAAAACAACTTCCCAGAACACTTTGAAGTAACTTATGCCAAATAAATAGCAAATGCAAGATAGGGGATGCAAATGTGTACTATTTAAACTATATAGTTTACCACCATTCATGGATAATTACCAATTGTCCACTTTCCCAGTTTCAGTATGTGAAAATAGGTAACATGCATATTAATAATGTCTTAAAAGTATTTGTTTTGAGCAATACTTGTTTCCAAGTTATTTCGTTTATACAGTAACTGTGCTCACGGTAAGAGCAATCAATACAAGTTCTTACCAGCCAAAATATTGTAATATCTCCCAGGCTGAATAACTACAGACTTCAGTTCTATACACAAAAATCTCATTTACTGAGAAAGGAAGACAAATCTGCCAGAAATGCTGCCATTATAACCCAAGCACAAGTTATCACAAATGTTCTCAGTCTTCCTAAAGGGAAGCAAATACATTATTGCTTATCAATTCCAGAGAGAAAAATAAGGTGCATTGCCAACTCTGTGTATGGAATACTGCTTCTGATGGCTTCCAAGACTTTATCTTGATCTGGCAACAAATAACTGTACAATCTATAAGAGAAAAATAACCTCTTGTACAAATTGTTAGGTTCATCCAAAAGAATAAAGGGGTGGGATTATTTGTAAAATGGACAAACACTGTAGTCAAGCAAAGGCCAAGTGGGAGTACCAGATCCTTTTACAAAGCTTAAATTCAGTACTACCTTACACAAGAGTAAATTCCAGAATGCCAATGCGTGACTTAAAAAGGTTAACAAGAGTCACCTGTATTGCAAATAAGGATAAAATAAATTATAATTAAAAAAAAAAAAAACAACAAAAAAAACTGTCAGTACAAAGTCTTCATATTCTAACTAAAGCACTTCATGAAAATAAGAGACTAGAGATGGGTCTTTGCTGGATGCTTGCAATTGTCTTTGTTTCTGGCAGAGAATGTTCTAGGCCATAAAGTCTAAAGCCTTGAGTTTATTACTGCCCCCCATTATATGCATAGTCTGCTTTGTTATGCATGATGAGCTTGTTATCAACAAAGTAGAAGCTGTCAGATCGCGTCTCATAGGGATTCTCTATCATCAGCCGAACTGCAATAACAAACAAAAATGTGATAGAAAGCAACAACACACTACTACTATACAGTACATACATTGCAAAACCCATAAACAATTGCCCCAGCACGCTTCACTTGATTCTGCCAGCACAATTATTTCCAAGCTCAGTAGGGCAAGGATATTATCTCTGCAGATAGCTTTCCAATAATAAAACTATCTTCTGCTCCAGAATCATCCAAATGTGAAGCCATTTTTCTATATAGAGAACTAATCTTGATTTTAAGTCTTAGGATGGTACATTTTTCAGTAGCAGGAATGAAAATTGGAAATTTCTCATTAGTGACTCAAGTCTGGTTTCTTTTTATAATCCTCATTTATTGTCCAAGGATGGATCTGTTGGCTAAAAACAAAGTGGTGTAAACTACTAATATATAATGCACTCTTGAAGCTTAACAGAAAAACAACAACAACAAAAATTCCCTTTTATTAATCCATTAATAAAAACATTTCAGTCCTCTCTGAGATTTTTTAGCATGATTGCTGGAGAACAATTGTTTTTTCTTTGAAGCCCCAGGAGTTAAACACACACAAAAGTTTCAGCAGCTGGTAGTAAGAGCATATGGGCAAGCTGGGAAGCTTTTGGTTTGTTACACACCTGCCTCATCAATGTGAGTGCTTAGGAAACTGCTTCACTTGTACTAGTAGACTGAAGATACAGGTGGTATTTGGCATAAAAATATAAATTGAATAAAATAATAAATAAGGATTAGTGATCTATTATTTATGTTCACTAAAAAAAAAGGGTAAGTCAAAAGGGGGGCTATCAGAAGTAGTTCCTCAGCAGTATTAGGTTATGCATTTTGCTGCCTCCTGAAAACTTTGTTTGGCAATATGCAGAGTGGGGCCTTGTTCTTAATATTTGGCTGCTTATCACAGTCCAGTTAGTCTAATCAGGATTGTGGCAAGTGTGGACAAGCTTCCAGAAAATTAAACATTGTGATGTGATAAATTAGGATTTGTGTGTGTAGAAGGTCTAATAAGAATCCATAAGGGCAATCTACTTTACTCATGTAAATCAAATATTGTGTGTCTTGGGTTTCCTTTCACCCCAGTTCCTCTTCTATGTTGAAGTCTCTTATTTGTTAAAAGGGACATAACTAGATACACCTAAAAGAAACCAGAATACTTACTCAGATCCTCAGATAACTGTGGAAATTCATACATATGCTCGCATGTGTTTCGGCTGTTTGGGATGCAGAATCCAAAGTCAAAATCAAAGCTCTTGAGTATACGATCACGGAAGTAATGTCTTTCAATCATCCGGAAATTTCTCACTGGCTTTTCCCCCACTGTGAACTCCACACTGAAAATAAAATGGCACACTTAAGCCAGGAATGTGTTGTTAAAATAATAAATAAAAAGGTAAAAGCCTGACTTTTAGTGTCAATACAGGTGCAGGCCCATCTTCAAGAAGAAGGATTGGCTTTACACTAAGTAGGAGCCAGCAGTGAAGAAACAGTAAAAAGTACAAAATTAACCCCCCCTCCCCAGATTTACATGCCCTTAATTCTCCTTTAGGCTAGGTTCACACTAGCATATTGTGTGCAGCGTATTAAAAAAAAAATTATCTGGCGAAAATACGCTGAGAAAAAACGCCAGAGAAAATCCACAGAGAACAATGCTAATGGAAGAAAACTGTTCACACTAGTGTATCATGCTGATTATTCTTGTCTGGATTATATTCTATTTGAAAGAAACCTGTAGAGTGAACTAGGTGTTAATTTGGCTGTTAACTGAACCAATTAGTGATGCCCTCAATTAAATCCTTGTGTGTTTATAATTATGTATTTGATTTTGAGCATATTGACTATGATTAAGTGCTACCTTACGTGAAATGCTCTATTTGGATGTATTGGAGCTTTTTAATATGAGATAATAAATAAAGAAGGATTTTATCTACTTGGAGTGCCAGAGGACTCTTCTTTTCTATTGAAAAGTAGTAGCCATGGAATGGATACAATGTCACTGAATATCCCTCGGAGTACAGCCAAGTCAGTCCAAAAAAAAAAAAAAAAAGTAATGCAATTTTGCTGAAACTAGTTAGACATATGAGAGGGACTTCCAATGGCAGGGATGGACATAGAAAACATACCTCATAGCTTATGAGTCATAAGCCATCTCAGCTAAGGTTTACCTGATGAACTCCAAGTTTGGTTTTACTGCTCCTTTGTTTAGGACAGCATCAGACTATGCATCTGGTGCTGGCATCGAATCACATACAAAATGCCTCCAACCAATTTTTCTTTCTTATGGTTTACTACTTATGGAAAAAATGTTGTAGCTGCCACTGCAGGCAATGAGGTGCATTTTCCTTGACTTCTGTATGCGTTTTGAGACCAGTGACTAAACGCATCATCTAACACAGCCTTTCTGGCACTGCAACCTGGCCTGGGCTACAAGGTTCTATCTGCTCTCTCACTGCTATGATTATAAAAAAGTAAGCAAATCATCCTTTATCTAATAACAAAAAATTATATAAAAAATAGTTTTCCCAGTACTTTATGAAGTAGATTTTTTTAGGCACAGCCAATTTTTATATTATTACCTGGTAATAAAATACCACTAAGTATTTTAAAATAAATAGTATGTTATTTTAAAAGGATGTATGATACCCTAACACTACAAAAATTTAAAATGATTTGCCTTTTGCTTTTCTAACTTAACTCTAAAAAAATGTTTCTTCTCTTATTCTACGCCTTTTAGAATACAACTCACGTTGCTCCAACTTTCCGAAGTCTGAGAAATGCTGGGGTGAACTGATATCGCACAAACCGTCCAGCACTGGCATCTAAAGGTGTGCTCTCCTCCTCGTCTTCCTGTTCTGTAAACATGCAGACAAAACAATAAGGGAACTACAATGTTATTAAATTACTGCAAGAAACCCACAAAACTCCATTTTCATTAAAAAAAAAACCAAAAAAAAAAAAACCCTTTTATAATGAATGTGGAGCTTCTAACTGTTTGCTGCCTTTTTTGTATTAATGGTAGGAATGTGTTTTTCCTTCACAGTATGAAATCACTATACTGTTCACCGTTTGCTCTTTCCAGTATACATACGACTGACAGTTTTTAGGTCGGATCCACAGCCTACATTGAAAGACCGCTCGCTCACTGGGGAGTGCTTTTCCCCCCAACACAGGCGTGACGATGTCACTTGTCAACGCCTGCACTTCGGGGGAAAGAGCTGGTGAGCGAGGTCACCTTTTTGGCATTCGGTGCCAAACAGATTTGCCATCACTGGTATAGAAGAATGCCTGATGGGGCACAATACACCAAAATGTTGTGTCAGGAAGAAACTGCACAGAATATTGGATTGTTTGGTGAAACTACACAGTGTTCTAAGCAGCAGTGCCACATTTAAATTTCAAGAGCTTCTAGGCACAGAATATTTGGTACAATCATATAGATTGTAAGCTCTATGGGGCAGGGATCTCAAACCTTGTGTCAACTGCAACCTAGCACTTAAAGTGAACTATCCTTGTATGGTATAATGCATTTTCCCCATGTCTGTATTATACTTGTATTGCTGAATTGTACAGCACTACGAAAATTTGTGGTGCTTTATAAATAAAATTATAGATACATACATTTGAATATTAAAAATACTTTTAGTTAGAATTTATCCACCTGAATCCCCTATGTCCTTAATCATACAAAAGATGTGTCCTATCTGGTAAATACACCACCACAATACAGGCTTTACTTGTTGCACGTCCCAGAATTTGAAGGGTGGATTAGTAGGGTCAGTGGATTGTACCATTCCCATTTGCTGACTGGTTCTGCCTTCTATTTCATAAACCCCGTGCAACTGGTTATCTGTTTTGTCATCTTTTACTTCACTGGGCCATGTCTTGCTGCTCTTTGCATTGCATTTGTGTGGGACTACAGAGGCCTAGAAACCCATAGCAACCAATCAGCTGCTAGCACAGCGGTTCTCAACCTTTTGAGAACCGCAACCCCAGGCTGTGACGTCACGTCCTGACGTTTTGCCCGAACGTCATCACGGGCAAACGTCATCACGGGCAAACGTCATCACGTACGCGCGTCACATGATGCCGTTTTGGGCTGACGTCACCCTGCAGGAACCCTTATAAAAGGGTCCTGCGGGCACTTCCTGGGGACACAGCGGTTCTCAAGCCCCGTGGGAGGGTCGCGACCCACAGGTTGAGAACCGCTGTGTTTGCATTTACTGGTATAGGGAAACTAGAAATGTGGAAAACAGACGATTTCTGGTTGCTATGGGTTACTAGTGAAAAGGGCAGTCCTGGCCCTATCGGCGCCCTGGGCCTCCCCCCCTGTGCCTTCCCTCACCTCCAACAGCGTTCCAGCAACGCACCTCCTCTAAGGTAAGTTGAATGCGACGGCACTCCTTAAATGTTCGGGTCTTGCTGGCAGCTGTCGAATACAACAGACAAGACCCGAAGCAGCCAAGGAGCGCTGTCGCATTCAACTTACCTCATCAGAGGAGGTGTGTCGCTGGAACGCTGTTGGAGGTGAGTGGGGGGCGCAGGGCAAGGGGTGTCGTAGGGCAGGGAGGTTTAGCGATGGGTGACAGTGCCCCTGCCCCTCAAATAGATTGTGCCCTGGGCCGTCGCCCACATCGCCCATTGGTAGAACCGGCTCTGACTAATGATGAATCTCCTGGCTTGACTTCTAGAATTCAAATATATGCTTCGATTTGTATTGTACAACATGACTTTCTGATACAAGCATTCCTTAAAATGTTTTATATATCAGTGGCGATTGCTCTAAGACTGCAAGGGAAGCTCAATTTCCCCTAAAATATCAATGCAATGTACAATGTCAACGTACATGTCATTGACTAAACATGCGCTACAACGCACTCAACTTTCGTTCAGAATCAGCTTCTCACTGGTAAGTGGTAACGATGCAGCTTTCCTCTCACTCACTCATTCCTGCAGCTTCACAGTGCTTTAAACTGTGTAGACGTTGAGTGTCCAGAGTTCAATAACAAAGCAGAAAATGCAGCAAAATGGAGATAAGTCATTGGATAACTGCCGGGCTTTGTCCCACCCATTGGATGCTCAGCATCTCTGGGGGTCTATGGGGCAGTGGGCTGGCCTTGGCTGGCCCGGACGTTCAGCTTCTGCAGGATGATTGGATGATCTGTCTGAGGCTGAATCCCTTTTTGATTGGCAGCGAAATGAGCGAATCGGTGATCTTTTGGTGTAGTGTAGTCCAGTCCCTGGAAAAGATGCCTTGTTGGTACGACAGGGTCACAGATCATTTTCTTGAAAAGGAACGGAAGGTAGAATTAAGTATAAATAAACCGACACATTTTATGATGTGGCCGAAATTGAGCTTCCCCTCCTTGAAAG
>WMED01025865.1:0-10171 GCA_019650415.1 Pipa parva
CTATCTGGTTTCTGCACAAACAAGCAGATTAAAACAAAAACAATGGGAAGAAACCCTACATAATACAGCAGCAGAGTGTATTGAAATTGACTGGTGAAATTGCACCAGTCACCCATATCATTGTATGGGAGGCTTGCACAATAGAAATCACTACTGAAAAACATCAGGAACATGCATGTTAAACTGTTGAGATGTGGAATAATGAAAATCCAAGATAGAGCTTTGATAAAATTTGGGTTTTGTCCCCCTTGCCTTCTTTCCCAAACAACCATGCTGCCAATTATAACTATTCTCTCCAACTCCACTTTCTCTTCTTAGTGATCTAATAGTCCTTGTATATGGGATATTTTGAGGACCTTGTTATAGTACAATCTGTTTGTTCTTTAAAGGGTATATAAACCCTGTATATAAAGAAAGCCCCATTTAGCTATTGTCAAAATATCGATTAAGAAACTCCTGACTCAACTCTTAACCCAGCAGGGCTCAATATCCCGCTGTAACTGCACTGTCTCTGTAAACAAATTCCTTGTATGGGCAGTATAGGCTTATAGCTACGCCCCCTCCCTGGCTTCTCTCTCCATGCCCTACTGTACAGGCGGTGGGACAGATCTTATCTGCACATGCTCAGGGTTGGGAACACTGTTTTTAGATAAAGAGAAGGGGAGGGGGATTCCTGCTGTCTAAATAATGTCATGCAAGGGGCAGGGCTTATCAGTACTGCACAGGAAGAGTCTGTACACAGAAGGGGGAGCAGGGCTGTTTAAACAAGAGGCAAGTACTACTGATCCCAAAATCGTTTTTAGATTTTAATGTTTAGGTTGGCTTTCTATATGTATACATGTCAAATATAAATAATTTTTTATCCAAACTTTCAATACCCTTTAATGTACAAGATCCAGTGGGTCCCCTCTAGTCCATGGACTCCATGTAGATGCTACCATCACCCCTGCACATAACTGCTCAACAGTCAAATGTAGGCCAACCTGCTTCTAGTTAGACCAGTGATTATGAAGATGTATAACTGATTACACTGGGCTTTCTGTTAATTGATAAGTAGGGTTTTCTGCTCCAGTCAATATCCTTTCAGCAATGCTATTAGACCAGAGTTTTGAGGCCTTCAAGGATGTAATAGTATGACAACTCACAGTCTCATTTGTTAGGGTAGACAACTACAGTCTCTTCTGGCATCATCATTGGCTACTTCCTCAATTCCAGTTATTTAGCAAACTCTGCATTGTGGCAAGTTCCCAACCTAATGATGATTGCCTATTTACACACTTCTTTGCAACCTTTCGTGTCTACATGCATAGTGGCAAATTCAACAATACGTACTGCTACGAATCTGCTGTCTGACTTTGCCCACTTTAATATGGTGAAGTTTGGGATTGACACTTCTCTGTGCTTGGGAAAATTTGCATCATGCTACTGTTCGCCTGACTACACACTGAATAGCTTCCATCACTGCTTGCTTCTTTGCGAAGGGAATTTGCTCTGTAGTGAATACAGAGTAGCAAATTAAAGTCTGTCAGAGCTAATGGATGCAATTTTACACTTTGATGATTAAACCTATTAATTATTAAAAGACAGCCTAAAATGTTGTGATATTTTATGAATCATCAGAAAGTACTCCTAGAACCATACTTTGTGTACGCCAATAATCTATATCCTGCACAACCTGTTTATTATGTGAAAAACTCATGTACATCATCCCAGATATCTAGTATGTATGTCTTTACAGCAGAAATATTCTCTACTAGTTCCTTCCTTTACTGTATTTTCTTGAGTAACTGGATACAGACTTATCAAGGCAAAACAAATGTTAGAATATTGATTATTTCTTTTGTGTATCCAGCAGTAATTCCCCCTTACTTTGATTTTTCTTTACAAAAAAAAAAAAATTCTCTTATTCTCTTGGTAAAAACAAGGCTAAAAAGAGAATTGAGAAAAAATAAAATAAAGGAATAAAATCCAATACACACCAGGAAAAGCTTTTTACACTCGGCTGAGGCTTTTCAGAGCTTGAAACAAATAGCTTTCTATGGTTTCTATGGTTTCCTCATCAGAAAGTCAATCTAAAAATCCATAAAATAAATGGTTCTAACCAGTTTAGGAAAGGGCAACTACAAAGGCCCTACAAACTCACCGTGACAGATACAGTAGTTTAAGGCCGTCAGTCAAGGCTAAAAAAATAATAATAATAAGGGTCATAGTAAGGGAGAGTTTAGCCAGGGTGGCTCAGATGACATTGCTTAACTGAATGTGACTTCCAGAAACCACAAGATTCTGATCCATAGTTTAGCCCATATGGAGCCCAGTCTGATACGCATAACCTGGGAACTCACCCAGTGTACATTACTGAGAATAAACACATGGGTCCCTTCCTATACACAAAACCAGTAATGTGGAGCAGGTGCTGATGAGGGTACAACGGTCATATACACATTCACATCTTCCCCTGTCCCTTGGTATAAGTGGTGTGCCACCCTTCTCTAAGCAGCAGAAAGCCTAGGTGTGTTACTTCCAGATAAATAGGGTTCAATTCCACCCTGGACTTCATCTGCATGGAGTTTGTATGTTCTCCCCGCACTTGCGTGGGTTTCCTCTGGGCACTCTGGTTTCCTCTCACATCCTCCGGGCACTTCAGTTTCCTTCCACAATCCTCCAGGCACTCCGGTTTCCTCTCACAATCCAAAATCATGCATCTGTGTCTGTCTATGTGTGTGTGACTGAACAGGGAAATTAGATTGTAAGCTCCACGGGGCAGGGACTGAAGTGAATGATGAATCTCTGTAAAGTGCTGCGTAATATAGTAACGTTATACAAAAAGATAAAATGAACAGCTCTGTAGTAAGACTAGGATGACCCCATCAATGCAATAAATGCCCAGGGATGCAAACAGATTTCTTGCTGGCAGCAGTAAAGATGTGCGATGGAACCATGTTCCTACAATCTCCTGTCACCATAGTAGGTGCTCAGTCTGAAACTGCACACTAGTATAAATTCCTCCTGCAAAACTAGTGCATATGGAACCACAGCAACTGTAGTCACACCTCAGCTACTCGGGCAGCTACTCTTGATTGCTATACTATGTATCCCTGGAGACTGTGGGGGTAATTCTGAGACCGAGATGGAAAGAGCGCTTCACGGGCGAAATTTAATAAACTCGGAAAAGCCGATTTCGCTTTTTTGAGTTTATCGCGAGAACATCTTGGCTGTTCGAGTGGTAAAAATCACTCGATATCTTCAATTGATATTTACCAACCAAAACTTTTCGATCGAGTTTTAATCTAATATTTTGATGGAAAGGTAGCCGTGCTTGACGTCAGTAGTATGGCTACCTTTCTATTCAAAAATCAAGATCGAAAAACTCGATCGAAAGTTTCTGTCGGTAAATATCTATCAAAAAAATCTTGTGATAATTTCGGAGATTTTGCGGGAATAAACTCGCAAAATCGGGCTCTTCCGAGTTTATTGAATTTCACCCTTAAAACTAGGAACTCCAGCACAACAAGGGAACAGATGCTTAGAGCCACTCCCTTTGTCTTCTGACCCAGCCCTGATATGTAAGCAGCTCTGAAAAGCTTGGTGCAGCTCACGCTTGCTTCGTTATAGACACAGCATAGAGAGCAGGGGGACACAGAACCTGTAGAAGCAGAACTGCATCAATTTCATTTTAGCCAGCTGCATAGTAAGCACACTGCATTTTACATTTGGGTTATTTAGCTAAGTAGGAGCCGGCTGACGTTTAGCAAACATGTTGGCTAGAGATTTTATCTCCCCTTTAAAAATAAAAAAACCACCGACTTTTGACACTTCATTATTGCTGTGGTTGAGTCCTTTTCTGCTGTATATTTTCATGAACACTTTCAGTTTTAAGAAGAATAACATTCTGAAACAGATGTATTAACTGCAACCATTTCCAACTTCAAGCTAAAATATATCATAGCAGAAAGCAATGCAGAAACTGCACTGGATGAAACCATCTATTTTTTTCATAAACAGGAGCAGGGTGCAACATAAAAATGTGGTTTCTTGCCTTTATAAACATAATTATATGAATTAGATATTACCTTATACTTCTTTATGTATTAAAGAAGAAATTATACAGTGGTATAGAGTATGCTGATGTTTTAAATACACATTATAGCAATGATGGCACTAATAGTAGAACCTTTAGAATATATGTCCTAGTTATTAGTTATAAAATAAGTGATATATTACATTTAAAGTGTATCCTGTTTAGTAATATACCAATTATAGGTTCAGCAGGACAGAATATAATACCATGTGAAGCATTAACAACATTGAACAGTCGCTGGCATTTTCGGTTTGCTCCAATTCACGAATTATAAATTAGCGTCAATACAAATATTCACAGCACAAAGTGAATCAGAAGGGTGTATATTTGGTCATACAGCCTGACCAGTGTTATCAAGCTGTTTCACCTCCCCATCCACTGACAGCCACTTCAAGGTTTCATAGCAAGTTCTAGCTTATAGCAGAAATCTCATCCTGATATATGTCCCCTCTCCCATCCTAACATTGCATTTTTACACACTCCAGTTACACTGCAGTCTGACCTGGTACATTGCTCAATTGGTCATCATCTCCATTAGTCAATAGTTGGTAGCTCACATATAACTGGCTGACTATAACATTCTAGAATTGTAACATTATATATATAATTTTAACATTTACCGGAGGAAAACTCAACCTTCTGGCAAAAGTATTCGCAGTTTGAAAGAGGATACAGAGAAATTATGTCTGTAAACAGCTGAAACCCAGCAGATGGAAGGGCATAATTATTATATAACCTCAAAATTACAACAGTACAGGAACCCATGGCAACCAATGAACAATTAGCTTTGATCACTTAAGTTAGAGAATGAATGTAGGTTGGTTGCTATGGGTAATTACAGTGGTGCAGCCTTACACCTATGATAATAAATTAGCATCTGAAGGTAAAATAAAGTAAGGGACAATCATACTGACTAGTTCTGAAGTCATAAGGATGTTTTATGTTATTCCTCAGTAAATTCAAGCAAACTTTCTTTTTTTCCACCCATTATTGTCAGCAGAAAAGTAAGGCAGCCCTGAACTATTTTATTACATGCAGATGTAAGGATGAAATATTCTGTTTGCAGAAGAAGAACACATATACTTTCCCAGCCACACTAGATAAAAATCGAAATAGGCATTTCTTATAAACAGGTTATATTTTCCCTAGAAGTATTGGTGACATAGTAAAGTTACTTACCATTCTTATCTGCCCGGCGGAAGATCTGGGGGCAAGGAAAAAAAAAAAAGGTATCAATGAGGAGAG
This sequence comes from Pipa parva, assembly GCA_019650415.1. Taxonomy (NCBI): domain Eukaryota; kingdom Metazoa; phylum Chordata; class Amphibia; order Anura; family Pipidae; genus Pipa; species Pipa parva. The sequence goes on from WMED01025865.1 coordinate 5,324, forward strand.
AATATTTTATTGGAGATTTTACTTGTTAAATCACAAAAAGAAAACAGTTACCATGACAGTTAGAAATATATTTATCTTTATAGCAATGATCACTATAACTGTTATAGCTGCAACATGGATTTTTCTTCTTCATTCTGCAGTGTAGCTGAAAGATTACAGTGATAAATACTGCAGTTTTGGTTTGGAAATCAGTAGATATTGTCCAAAAGCAAAAGTGTCAAATATACCACGGTAAAAGTAACGTATCACCGCAAGACTGTACTTATGGTGATGTTAGGGCTGGGCCAAGGGGTAGGCAGGGTAGTCGGCCACCTACTGCATTGCTGGAGGGGGCACTTAGGGGTGAATTCACCATTCAGCGAAGTGAGCTCCGAAGCCTCCGGCTCACTTCGCAAATGGTATTATGCACATGCTGATGTCCTGGACAAAGACCAAAAGAGTTGCCTTGCCAAGACGGGAATCTCTTTAATGCGCATGCCGATGTCCGCGCACAGGAAATCAGCATGCGCATAGTACCATTTGCGAAGTGAGCCGGAGGCTTCGGGGCTCACTTCGCTGAATGGTGAATTCCCCCCTTAGTGTCCGCACCCCCCTTATTTTCCCTGTCCTGGTTCCATCTGCTGTAGTGGTAAGCACTACAGCGTTCCTCTCTCCAGCATTGCTTCAACTTCCTGTTGATCACAGGAAGTTAATACTTTTAAGTTGATGGAAGTGCAGGGGAGAGGGAAGAGGTAGATGGAGCTGGGTAAGGGAAGAGGTAGGTAGGGACAGGGAAAAGGAGGAGGACAAGCATCAAGATAGCACCCCCCTCCTTCAAAGGGTATGGAGTAGGAAGGAGGGGGAAACACAGCACAATGTGGTGTGGGGACAGAATAGAGTGTTAGGGAGTTGTGACTTTAGCACAGAAAGGAAGGGGGTTGTGGGGGTTAGCACAGTATGGGAGAGGGTTGTGGAAGCAGCACAGTATGGGAGGAGTGTTGTGGGGCAGGCAGCACAGTATGGAGAATGGAGGGTGTTGTGGGGCAGGTAGCATAGTATGGAGAATGGAGGGTGTTGTGGGGCAGTGCAGTATGGCGAAAGGATGAGATGGGTCATCACAGTATGGGAGGGGGTTGTGGGGACAGCACAGAGTGAGAATGGGTTTTGGGAGCAGCACATAGTGAGAGGAGGGTAATGGGGGGTGTTGTGGGGCAGGTAGCTCAGGGGAAAGGTGGCAGAAGGGGAAAGAAATCAGGGAGGGGGGCAGCAGGGAAAAGAAATCAGCAAGGAGGGGGTATATACGACGCACATTAAAAAAAAAAAAAAAGCTGCACCATGAATCACTATGGAACTTACCTTGCTCTGGACAGACTAACGTAATGCGTGAGCGCGTGCATGTCGGAACGCTTGCTGCCGTATTTTTTGCCAGCATACAGTATACTGTATATGTTGTGCATAAAATGCGGCCAGATAGGAAGAACAGTGGACGCTGAGGGAGCATTCACACTATATAGGGTAAGTACAATAGAAATGCACGTCTAGAAAATACTATGGACTGAAACACGCTGCCGTATTTTCTAGATGCTCATTTCTAAATTTGCAGCGCTTATATGTCCTGTGCGAACCTAGCCTTAAGTATAGTAAAATCATCCAGTGCTGCAGTTTAGTCAGACAGAAAGCCAGTTGATAACCTATCAGCTACTTAAAATATCCTATCTGAACATGTCAGGACTGTTCAAGCAATTACCCATGGGGCACTGACTGTTCATTCTGATGCTATCACAGGTTTCTATTTTTTTCTTTTCATTACTTCTGTGTGTTATATACAAAATCGGATAAAGCAATTTGCCATACATATGACATATTTTGGAGATGGTGACAGTTAAGTAGATTAACACATCGTGTACAGCAAACCCAATATAGATCTATGGTTGTCAGTATACCTGACATCCCAGTGGTGTGACGAAAGCACTTATCTGGTGCTAAACGAAACCATTATAATCACATTTTTTACATTTCTGTCTGGTATGACAAGACTTCTTGTGTGGATTATTAGAGCAAGCTGTCATAAACCTTCCTATACCAGATGCCTATAGCTTAAATATCCATTTGAATGAATGCCCCCTGGGTTGCTGCAGATGTATTGCAGTTATTATATGGAAATATGTGCATCGCTAACAGCCACACCCACTTGTCTCTGAATTATGTATAGAACAGCATCCCAGATACACCTCTCTCTCAATACAATGATGTACCAGCATCAATTCTTTTCACTGATCACGAGTTCGAAAAGGTTCCTTTAAACGACTGTATTATTCTTAGGCAGTGATCAGGGTTGTGAGCCCTTGGAAATATTTTTTTTTACCTTCAAGGCAATGCTAATGGTTCTCATAAAATTAAAGTTGGAAATAATCAAAAGGAAAAATTTGGCTTTGAGACTGAAAGAAAATTATTTTTAAACTTGAAACGTCCCATGGCCACTGAGGAGTGTGTGTATTTAACAATGTCAGGATACCGCTACACTTCAGTGATTTTATTTTTATATTTTCAAATGTGAGTTCATTTTAATAACAGACATTATATATGCACACATTGTGGGCAAAACTCACGTGAGAGCTTAAACCATAACTGAAACTAACTTATTCTATTTCTATTGTCTTGTTGCTGCCTTTTCCCATAAACTATATTATTCTCTTATCTCTGTTAAGAGGAAACAAAAAACCAGTTTAATACAGGAAACGCCAGTTTGATATGATAGAGTTCAGGTTCAGTGGTTTCAGTGGGATACAATTAAACCACCTGCTATGTTGTGAGCACTTTATTCTGCAGTATAAGGATAGTGACCACTCAGAAGGGTATATGTAATAGGATTCCAGTGTATTAACCCAGCAGAATCACTCCAAGTGAGATCCTAGAACTTTAGCATATACAGTATATATAGATTGCTTGAAGATTTAATAAAGAGAGGAAAGACCTCTTAAAATCCTGTCTATTTAAACTGACTATTAGTCCAAAAAAAAGGTATCACCAAATACTCATTTTTTTTTACATCTGTGGACTAACACAACCACTTTATCTATCTATCTATCTATATATACACACACACACATTTTTATATATAACACTACAATATGGACAATATTTGATATGTGTATGTTAAAAGTGTTTTGTGTCACAATAGATGTCAAAACCTGAGACTGCTGGTAAGTTAAACAAGCAATAGAACAAAACAAACAAAACAAAAAAATAATATATATATATATATATATATATATATATATATATATATATATTGGTTTTGACAGCTATCTTATGGGATTTCATAGAAGAACGTACGTCAGTTTCTAAGCTATGCAAGAGAATTGTGAGGATGCAATCTATTCTAATATATTCCCAGAATACTCCACCCTACATCGCTATACCCAAGCAGTACTGTGCTAAACTGTCAAGACATGCCTCACTCATAAGCATATAAGAAATAACTTTAAAACAAAAATAGCATAAAAAAAACATGACTACAGGACATTTCTTGTGTTTGGATACATTTATTTTATCTAATGTGGCAGAAGTAGTCAGGTAAAAGGCTGACACTGGCAGGGAATGTCCCAAATATACTCGTTATCAGTAGTGAGACTTTATCAGGATTGTTGCCCTAATATTGTTTATGTACTTATGTTCCTACTTCACATGCAGAGGCATTCACAGAATAATATGTACAAGTGGGTTATTGCCTTGCATATATAATATTTGTACTTTTTACTGTACATGCCATGCATACTCAGTCAACCAGGGGCATAATTAACCTACATATAAAGCTGGACAGAATAATGCATAATTTATTTGAATGTGCACGCTGTATATTATATAAGAAAAACAGAACTCTATATATATATATATATATATTTATTTTTTTCATATTTCTGTGCACTTACGGTATATAGGTATATATACCCCTAGGGTAAATGTATCTCTGAAGCATACAGTACAACTATGACTATACATTTTACTTATGTGAATATAAATGACACAGATAAAGCACAATTTGTTTCCATAAGTAACTTTTTGAATAAAAATTGAATAAACCACACAATGTAGCTGAAATAAAAGTAATTTACAATAGGAGATGAAGCCAGACTGCATTTGTAAGTATATCACAGTCACGGCAATGTGCTTAAATCACAGGTACTGACCCTGGTGTGGATCCATTAAAAATCAAGCAAATACACTGTAACAGTGCCAGTGTAAGTTGTAACTGGTAGACACAATGGGAAATGCCAGGCGCCTAGTTTTATAACAATGTATTATTATAGTCACAGACAATACAGTGTAAGTGTGATACAGTGTGTGTAAGTATGATACAGTGTGGGAGTCCTAGTTTTCTAACAATGTATTATTATATATTATAGAGACAGACAATACAGTGTAAGTGTGATACAGTGTGTGTAAGTGTGATACAGTGTGTGTGTAAGTGTGATACAGTGTGTGTGTAAGTGTGATACAGTGTGTGTAAGTGTGGGATTCCTAGTTTTATAACAATGTATTATTATTATAGGCACAGATAATACAGTGTAAGTGTGATACAGTGTGTGTAAGTGTGATACAGTGTAAGTGTGATACAGTGTGTGTAAATGTGGGACTATTAGTTTTATAACAATGTATTATTATAATATTATAGAGACAGACAATACAGTGTGATACAGTGTGTGTAAGTGTGATACAGTGTGTGTTAGTGTGGGATTGCTAGTTTTATAACAATGTATTACTATATAATATAGAGACAGACAATACAGTGTGTGTGAGTGTGATACAGTGTGAGTGAGTGTGATACAGCGAGTGTGCTACAGGGCGTGGGCGAGTGGGACACAGGGC
>WMED01025866.1:0-10932 GCA_019650415.1 Pipa parva
ATCTCACCAGCGCTTCCACACACGTCCAATTCCAGTGGATGTTCTTGAATATACAGTACCTTTTTGGGATACAGGCAAACCATCCCTCGTGGAAAGTGCACAGGATTTGATCACATCAAGGATTTCATATTGACATTTGAAACTTTCATTTTTTGGTAATTTCACTGACTCTACATATAATTGTGACTTTAATATTTTACATTGGGCGCTATACCACCCTGACCTTGGGTCTTTGTATTGCATGAAATAAAATAGATTGCAGAAGTCAGTACAGTCAGTACAAACACATATATTTAAATAGGGAGATATTTACTAAAAGTGAGTACATTTTCCCTGCTTGATCGATATCGCCATTATCAAAATTTATTAAGCCCTTGCGGACCTTTCACTACTTGGAAAAGTGTTTGCCTGTTTGAGGGTGGCGAAAAGTCATTATTTCTTATGGAGAATATAGTAAATATAGAATTATATAGTAATTATAGTAATAGAAATGAGTACAATATATGGTACTGTGCACATATACATTTTATTTTGTGTTTTTCAGTTAGTGAGTTAAAGTGAATTTTTTAGATCTATCATTCATGAATTTGAGTTGATTAGTACATTAAACATGTAAACTACAATTTTATACAATGCTTGAAAAGGGGATAGTATACAGTAGGTTTGTATGTGTTTACAAATTAGTTACATTCCTATATATTTAGAAATTTCCAACTGCCTGCTTGCCCTTTACCATATTCTCATCACTAGTGCTTTAAATACAGCAATACTTTTGGGAAACTAATTTTACATATAAAATCACATTAGCAAAAGCACTAGTCATATAATACCTCAATTCAATGATTAATTATAGTTCAATCAAAGATAGAAAACAGAGTTTTAATGAATTGGGCATATTCTAAAATTCTTACGGGTAGTATTTTATTATTATTTACAATCTAAATATGACAATAAAGCTATTGAATCTTAAAATAGTCCGTATATTTATTGGGTTGATTCATAAAGTGATTATTATACACAGTACACTCAGGAAGTGCATGGAACTAACTGTAAGTTACAACCTTATAACCTGCTAGTTGTGACATCACAACTGTTTGATTATAACTTAAAGCAACCATCACTCTGCTTTTATTTTAAAAACATCATTCTAAAACATGTTGATGAGTCATCTTTTCTAAGCAACATCTCTTAACTGTCACCGTATACCTCATACTTCCACTGCACCCTTCCAATGAATAAATAAGTCATAGGGGACAATGAAATGTGTAGTTATGTATGTTCTGAAACATTTTTTAGGGCACAAACAATGACAATAGAAGAAGTTAAATAAATCTTTTGTCTAAGATTTTGCAATCTTGTGACTAAATACCTTACAGTGCATCATGGGAAATATAGATAATGACCTACACCCTTTCTTTAAGTGAAACAAAATAACACATTATCAATAAATGGTTCTTCTACCCTAATACCCTCTTGTGGGTAACATGGCATCATGGGAAATGTAGTGTTTCTGAATAAGCTAGAGTATAATAATGCAACCTTAAATTAAAGCATTCTGGGTGATACAATGGCACAAGCAAGAGCTGAATTTAGAAAATAAATGGAAAAAATATCTGTTCTAGCATCAATGCATATTGACTGATAGAACAGGTTCAAGATGTAAATGTATTTTATTTTGTATTTCAAAACTGGCATGTGCCTTATAAAGGATTATGTACCCAACCTCTGTAGTTTATAAGGATATTAAATATCACCTCAGAGGTCCTGTAAATGGTCATGGAACTCCTTGGTGTCTATTAATATTCTTCTAAATTACAGAAAGGGGTTCATTATCCTCTATATATTTAATGCACATTTATTTGTGGACCGTACACTGTACATTGAATCTTGTATCTTCTTTCAAAATATCTCTAAGCAGTTTTAATCTCTGGAAAGCATTCAGGGAATTTGTTGGCACAGACCTGCCAGGGAAAAGATTTATTTTTTTTTACTTTAAGGACAAGTAACAACATATCATGTCTATACTTGATTTATGCCCAATTTCACTTTATAAAGCAACACTAAAATTAGTACTTTTGATGTATATGTCAATATACCTTTACTGTCCTTCTTCTGTTTACGTTACACCGTTTTCTTTGCCCTCTTTAATCATTTGTATTCTAGACCTCCCCATACAAATGTATCATTTTTGATATAGAAATCTCAAATAAACAGAATTTCTAGAATAAATTATTGCATATTCTATGAATTTATGTCTATAGACAGGGGGGGGGTGTAGTTTTTGTAAAAGTACTCATTATGGTACTTTAACATTTTTAGACCATTTTGCCTATATTATCTGCCCATATTTTCAACTTTGCCAGTATTCACCAGCTTCTTTGTTCACTTCATTTTTATTTGACTGTTTCCTAGTCCCGAACTGCCATGAAATATTTATTTCTATAGGACAGATGGAAGTGGAAATCAGAAAATCCTGTTAATCTATTGATAGCATGCACCAAAACAGTGTCAACATTTCGTTATAATACATGAAAACAGTTTTTTTTTTCTATCTGCCTGGACCGGAATTGTCTTATGCCATTTTTTGGATATTCAGGTAAAACAAGAAAAAAAAAACATTTTTTCCAAAGGAATATATATCTATATTTTTTTTTTTTTTACAGTTTTATGGATATTTATGAAAATAATATGTTAAAGTTTTGATACAATAACTGTGAAAAGTATCAAGGTGATGTGGTGTACCACTGGCAATAATTGAAAATTATCCTGCATAGAGCAGGGATTTCACATTCCACAGAGAAATCCTCATTTTGTAGATATTTCTGCTGGGTGGAGGGGATTAATCCAAACAGAGGTAAACCAATACCATTTTGAATTTTCAGGTACACGTATGTAAAACTATAACTTAAAGGGGCACTCCCCTCCAGGAGCTACACATTACTAAATCAGATATAGTGGCATATAGGGTACTTAAAGTACAAATAGAATGAGTTTCCAAGGTACCAGTGGTTTTTTTTCATCAAGTAATTTTACTTTTTATTTAACAGAAGTAGTGTTTTGTAACAACTTATGTTATATAAATGACAATGTAGACTATATCCATCGTCTGCTATCCACCAGTGGAATGATTACCTCAGAATGTGGTCCAGAATGTACTCCTAGATGTGTCCTTTTGACACAAGTTAAGTTTTGAAGGGTTCAGTTGCAAAACAGATGTATTTAAAGGAGAAATATAGTCAGATTACATCTTTAAATATGCAGTACTATATCTTATTGAGAAGTGTTTCTCCTCAGTAGATGTTTCATCTGAAGCTGGATGATTTATTACACAGCCCTAGAAAATTCTTGCACCAAGTAATGTGTGTGATATAACTGCTAAACATGAGAGGAAAAACCTGAATGACTGCTATTGGTTAAGCAGTGTGCTGACCTTTCGGCCTCATCAGCCATGGTTTGTTTACATTCCTGGAATGCAGGAGATTACAGAGGGAGAGCTAACTTGTGCACAGATGTTAAGTAGAAAGTAGAGAAAAAATGTCAAGAGGTGGGTTCCTTTTCATGGAAAACTGGACAGTACATGTCACACACACATTTGCTGGTGTGGGAATTGATCAGTGCTGTGCTGTGTAATAGATAGATAGATAGATAGATATTTGTCAATTCTAAATAGGTACATGAGGACATAAAAGGATTGAAATTGTGTTACTCATCTCTCCAGCACACATGACAATGGGAATAGGAATATAATTACAAATCCAGTAAGCAAAGTAAAGTGCAAGTGTAAATACCATAGTATAAATAGAAATACAATAAAATAAGTAATGGGAAATTAAAGTGCATATCAAAAAGGGGGAGGGGGTGTGGAGCATGGAGGCAAGCTGAGTCACTGAATACTTATTGAATTTACAAGGTCATAGGGGAGTAGTGATAACAGGAGGGGAGACTAATAGGTGAGAGTGGGGGGAGATAATGGGAGCAGAGCAGGGAGAGAGTTCAGAGTTCTTACAGCCTCATGGATGAAACTGTTCTTCAGTCTACTAGTACTAGCCATTAAACTGTACATTCTCCTCCCTGAGGGTATCAGGTTAAAGAAACAATAAAGAGGATGGGTGGGATCACCCTCAAACAGAGGGATTTCTGAAGGAGATGGGAGTTATATAAGTCCTGGAGGCAGGGAAGAGAGGAACAAATAATTTTCTCAGCCGTTCTTACAATGCTTTGAAGAGATTTTTGATTGGATGCTGCACAGGCCATGTACCACACAGTGAAACAGTTAGTCAAGGTACTCTCAATGGCTCCTCTGTAGAAGGTGGTCATGATGGAGGCAGAAGATCTTGCTCTCCTTAGTTTACAAAGAAAGTAAAGGCATTGATGAGCCTTCTTGGCTAGTGATGATGTATTGATGGACCAGGAGAGTTCTTCAGTGACATGTACACCCAAGAACTTGGTGTTAGTCACTCTTTCCACAGCAGCTCTGTTGATGGATAAAGGGGCATGTTGTGGGTGGTTTTTCCTGAAATCCACTACAATTTCCTTGGTTTTGTCGGTGTTTAAAGATTGTTAAGACTGCACCGAGAGGCTAACTTCATAAATCATTCTGCTTTAGATGAAACATCTACAGGGGATAAACGCTTATCACTAATATATAGTACTGCATATGTAAAGATGTAATCTGACTATTTTTAATTTTTGTGCAAACCAGGTGTGAAAAAGTGGGGAGAAAGTCTTTAACAATGATTTTCCCAAAGCATTATTGATTTTCTTATTCATATAAACATTCATATAAGCAAATCACAACAACCAGCATCCATTAATGGCTGTAAATATTCAGACTTTGCCAAACTTCTCTGGTTTAACAAAGATTGGATCTATGCCTTTCATGCCAACAACTAAACTTTGTTGAAGTGCATCATTCATATTTAATAGCATATTTGTGAACAGGTTTCCGATATATTGTTCTACACTCCATTATGTACAGCGGGATTTAAGGAGTGTTACAGATAGCGTATTTGGTTCGACATCTCTTCTAATCTTTTATAGAATAGAAGGGCATGTCTGAAAAAAACATACAGATTTAATGCATTCCTAATTAATGTGATTTAATGCTGGATAACAGATTGTCATTATTACTGAACATTTATTTATGAAAATTTACAAGATGAAAAAAATCTATAACATTTAGAAACATAGATCATTTTGCATATGTGGCAGAGTTACTGAACTGGCAGATCTGGGCATAAATTTCTAATGATAGTAAAATGAAGGCATTGTTCTGATGCCAATTTACATATTAACGGGATGATAAAAAGAAGTCATGGAAAGTGCAATAAAATTTGATGTCATGTGGAGTCATCAAATAAAGACATGTTATCTTTTAGCTTTCCAGTTTTTCTCCTAAATGATGAAAATTAAGCCCATTAATTAAAAATGAATCTATACTTTCTAGCGTTAGACAGCTACTTACTCCAATTACATTGTCGAGCTTTATACAAAGATGTCCCTAACAATTCCTTAACAGTGCATTACTGTTAGAATAGATTGCATTGCATGGAATATTTATGTAATGAGTGCATTGGATTTAAAAAAAAGTAATAGGCATTTATTCATTTTGTCTTCAGATAAATGGCTCCAGATTTATTAACTGATACTGAGTAATGAAAAACATGGATTATATCTGTGTCCAGACAAAGTTATACAGGGCAATACCGAAACAAATAAGTTTGTAATCATATTCAAGTTTGAAGAGTTAAAGAGGAAGTTCTTTAATCCTTAATTAATATTTAAGCGTAATATTTGTGTTTGTGTGTTTCGACACATTATTGCATCTCTTATTACCCTTCTATCTGTGTATTTAAGTCTTCCTCCCATTTAGATAGCAAGCTCTATGGGGTAGGGACCTCCAACCTCACGACATGACATTTAAAGTGAAGTATCCTTGTGATATTATGCTTGTATTGTGTAATGCACTTTTCCCATGTCTGTATTATATTTGTATGGCTGAATTGTACAGCATTGTGTAAATTTATGGTGCTTTTATAAATAAAATTATACATCCTGTACATACAAGTTCACATGTTTCACAAACAGAACACCACCTTTAGATAGGCCTATATAATATGCCCAGGTATTTGATTTCCCTCAGCCTTATCCTAGGACCTGCTGTTTGGTAGCGGCAGGGTTGCCAACCATCAGTAAATTTACTAAAAATTCTATAGAAAAAATCTCAGAATTTCATGTCAGTAAGAAAAAATCCATATCAGTAAATAAACATTGGCCTGTTGACACACAAAATGCCCCTACAATGATTGATAGTTTGTGTACGGACGGAAACAGCTGACTTGTAATTTTTCAACCCCCTTTTCTGAATTGCATGTGACATTGTCAGTAATAATATTGAATGTTTTATATATTTTGAAAAAAAATTTCAATACAAAACTTCCACAAGGGTTAGCAACCCTGGACAGCAGGCATCTGGGTTCACTCTTTTTTCATACTTGTTTTGTTATAAGAGACAATTCTGAGCTGCTTTATGGCACTTCTACACATCCTTACACGGGTGCAGCTCAGTTAGCAATTCCCAGTCCTTGTTTGCTGTTTACTATTCTGTTTGTCTGGTTACTGTCTTATTTTCTGACTTTGCCTTTGTTTGATTTGTTGTTTTTGATCTTGGACTGTCTACGAATCCATAGATATCTGTATGCATGTTAACTATTCTAGTTTTGGAATTTTTGGCTTGTTTCTTGATTTTTCCTTTCATTTCCTCTGTGGTAGGTTTGTGATTCCTGAGAAGTGGTGGAAATGGTCCTTTCCCAATACCAAAGGTGACTGCTGTAGGTAGAAAATGTCGTCTAGATCAGAATTCCACTTTTTCCCAGCGGGTGGGTCAACAATCTTAACAGTCTTTTTCAGAATTTCTGAGTCCCATCAGAAGGGGGCAGGTAGTTCCCACCATAGAAGTAACTTTCAATAAAGCTCTCAGCAGCCATGGAGACTTAACTGCATATATTTATGAAGAAGCAGTGCCGGCTCTGCCATTAGGCAATATAGGCAAATGCTAGGGGCGCCGCCTGCCCAGGGGGTCGCCCCCTTGAATTTTTTTTTACAGTGTGAGAAGTGCCGGCTGCTTTATGGGAGAGGTTACCTGCAGCTCAACTTTAAATCTCCCAATTGGCAGCTATGGCTGCTTGTCAGGAGATGGTAAGTATAGCCGCAGCTGCCAATTGGGAGATCTAAAGTTGAGCTATGGCTGGACGGTGCTGTTGGAGGTGAGTGGGAGCCGCGGGGCAAGGGTGGTGGCACGGGGCAGGGAGGGTGTCGCGGGGCGGGGGGGGGCGATGCTGGATGGGGGTGCTGGTGGGGGGTTGCGTAGGGCGCCAATAGAGCCAGGGCCGCCTCTGTGAGGAAGCATTGCCTTAACTCTCCCAATTAGCTCAGTAAGTGACCATGACTTTTCTAAGAACATTAATAAAGGTTAAAATGATTTAAAATTATGTATTATTTTAAGAAAAAGTCATAACAGATGAGATACTTATTCCTGATAGGGGCAAAAGATGATCCCTGGGACTTTTGCTGTTAAAAAAAAGTATTTGCTGATAGAAAGAGGACTGACTATAAGCACAAAAGGGACCCATTGTTCACATAAGCTTTATTTATTAGCTTTATACATATATCTATAATCAGCACTGTATTATTAATAATGTTTCCTGTACCAAAGATCAAGAAGATTCAACAGTTCATAAGAGTAAGCACAGTCTCCATTCACTGGAAATATTCAGCTTTTTCTCTGTTAACATGCCTGTCACAGAGTAATTGACCCATTTTTATCTTAATCTAAGTGTGTTAACAGGTGAAGTTGTTCCATTCTAATGAACCCCAATAAAAGACAGACAATTGTATCAACAAGAGAAATTATTTCTGGAGTCTACTAATCCATAGCAACTAACGGTCCGTTCAGAACATTTATTGGTTGCAATGGCTTACTAAATCTCTAAAATGATTCCCTCTGTTAACGTTTCCTCCTATCTGGTCTTAAAGGGTTAATCTGGTTAACTATACAAACACATTTTATGACCAAGTAACTAAGGCTAGCTTGACACTGTCATTTTTATGCTCAGCGTATATATGCCGTGCACAAAATGCGGCCAGATAGGAGGAGCTGTGAACGCTGAAGGAGTGTTCGCACTATGTCAGGTGAGTACAATAGAAATGCACATCTAGAAGATATGCAGGACTGAAATATACAGAGTATGTTTTAGATGCGCATTTCTAGAATATGCAGCGCATATGCGCTGTGCGTGAACTGGGCCTAAACTTAATAACTGAAAATAAAAGGTTAAAAAAAAACAAATCTTGCTTATTTTGAGTGTTTTTACCTACCATAAATCATTTTCATCTCATTCAGACAAGGCTAATTTATTCTTTTTTAAATTTGAATGAATAGATGGGATATGTGAATCACTACAGCAGTGATACAAATCAAGCTACAAATTCGGAATCAATTATTCATGCATAATGTAAACTACTCAGTGATGTTATTCTTCAGAGGGAATCACATTGTTCATTTTGCAAAAAAAATATGTCGAATCAATGTCCAACACATCGGCCATTGATTTGACATTTACTGTAGATGCATTGAAAAGTCATTAGGTAAATTAAAAACAAACAAAAAAAAAATAATTCTGATCTTTCCTTGAATTCCCTGGGTTATTTTATCTGTTTATACTTGTTTACCTGCCTGATATTTTTCAGGAAACAACTGAATTTTCTTGATTAATTTAAAGGAGTGCTAAGGTTTGTCAGCTCGTACTTCCCTAAAGAACCTTTTAATTATAATTGTTTAATTAATGAATTATACATCTCCGTAGTACCGCTCACAAGAATGGGTTGACTGCAATTGTCTATACTTAAACGGATCTCAAAATTGAATCTAATTGCTCCCTTGTTTTCAGCATATTCTGGACTGGAGTATTTAAAAGATGCTATAACAGAAGGGCAAAATATAGTTTACTGTCCAATTAACAAATCTAGTCGCTTGCATTACCACTCAGTGAATTATAATTTCTTGGTCATAAATCAGTACAAGAACTACTTAAGTATGCACCTTGTAATCAATGCAGCAGGAATTGGCTGCCACCCATAACATCCAGCATTAAAATTGACAGCATTATTTTATTCAAGTAACACATTAACAAAATGTAAAGCCGTTCCTCCCCCCCCATGATCTGATAGCATCATTGAACATAGCTTTGTCCTTTTTAAGCAAAATACATTTTTTAATGGCGCCATGTGGCAATGATAAAGGTTTATTTTAACCTCCACAGTCTTTTCTGATTGATATTCATGGGCAGTTCCTCAGGCGTGTGTCAGAGAATTAAAAGTATTATTTTATTGGGCAGGGAGTTACAAGAGTATCAGGGAATCATCAACATAGGCAATCGTTTACAGAGGTCTAGTATAATATATATCAACCAATCAAAAGTTGTCTTTCATAATTCTAGTTTCCCCATACCATTGAATACTAACAGCTGATTGGTTGCTATGGGTTACTAGACTTCATTTAGGATTGCTCCATTAGGGTGGTTCCACTATGGTGAAAATGGAACAAGTGTTATTTAATATCAAAGACTCGCACCACACAAGACTATGATAACAAAAATTTAAAAATGATTAACACAAAACAAAATAATATTCCAGCAACATTTGCCTCACACATTAATTAATGTACATACTGAACTGATAACATTTGGATGCCTCTCTACAAAAACTGCAAAAATGTCAGGAAGCCATAGACCTTTAAATATATAGTGAAGTAAATATACAGTGAGTAAAATGTTCTCGTCTACAATAAGCCCTCAGTGTGACTGCTGAAATCTCTCATTAGCCCTTACTAATGTCAACCGCCTGCACTATGAAAGATTCCATCAGTTATTTAATGCAAAGCACAAACATATCTTAATCTCTATTCCCTTATTCCCTATGTAGATTACCCTCCTTTACTTTTGGGTATGATTAACGCTTCAACAATTAAATTTAATGAACAACTATAACAATTGATGCATGTCAAGTACTTAGAAAAGATGAGTACTGTAGTATTATATGAGTAGAGGGGTGAGTACTATAGTATTACTGTATATGAGTAGAGGGGTGAGTACTGTAGTATTATATGAGTAGAGGGATGAGTGCTGTAGTATTATATGAGTAGAGGGGTTAGTACTGTAGTATTATATTATAAGAGGGGTAAGTACTGTAATATTATATTAGTAGAGGGGTTAGTACTGTAGTATTATATTAGTAGAGGGGTAAGTACTGTAGTATTATATGAGTAGAGGGGTGATTACTGTAGTATTATATGAGTAGAGGGGTAAGTACTGTAGTATTAAATGAGTAGAGGGGTAAGTACTGTAGCATTATATGAGTACAGGGGTGTGTACTGTAGTATTATATGAGTAGAGGGTGAGTACTGTAGTATTATATAAGTAGAGATGTGATTACTGTAGTATTATGAGTAGAGGGGTGAGTACTGTAGTATTATATGAGTACAGGGGTGTGTACTGTAGTATTATATGAGTAGAGGGTGAGTACTGTAGTATTATATAAGTAGAGGTGTGATTACTGTAGTATTATGAGTAGAGGTGTGATTACTGTAGTATTATGAGTAGAGGGGTGAGTACTGTAGTATTATATGAGTAGAGGGATGTGTACTGTAGTATTATATGAGTAGAAGGGTGAGTACTGTAGTATCATATGAGTAGAGGAGTGATTACTGTAGTATTATATGAGTCGAGAGGTGAGTTCTGTAGTATTATATGAGTAGAGGGGTGTGTACTGTAGTATTATATGAGTAGAGGAGTGAGTACTGTAGTATTATATGAATCGAGAGGTGAGTTCTGTAGTATTATATGAGTAGAGGGGTGTGTACTGTAGTATTATATG
>WMED01025867.1:0-10932 GCA_019650415.1 Pipa parva
GTAACACGTGCAGAATGTGGCTTGGCATTGTCTTGCTGAAATAAGCAGGGGCGTCCATTATCTGATAGCTTTAAATAGATTGCATGTCTTAGAAGACCAGTCTTTTGAGACAGTCAGAGTACATGGTTGGCTAAATCATTGTCTGAAGGGACTTTCCATTTTGGACTGAGTTGAGGTAATCAGGAATTTTAAGATTAACATTCAGGGGCTCATCTGAGCTCCTCTATAAGCAGCTCATTAGGGTTTCAATAGGAAACCAAGTAAAGTGTCTGTCTATCTATCTATGTTAAGATAGAATGGTCGCGTTAGTCCCCAAATGCAAAAGAATTAGTATTACAATATTTGGTCATACCTTTTTTTATTGGACTAGCAGTCAAGCTTTTGAGAGATCAATCCTCTCTTTATCAAGTCACAAGCAATACTGAGTTCAGTTAAGATATTGTACAGCAGTTGTAAATATTGTCAGGAGTCCAGCTAGAGTGGATAAGGGGGTGGTGGAATTCTTTGATATACTGTAGAGAAACTCACTTTTTTTTTTCTTGCTCAAACACAAATTTTTTTTTCCCCAAACGTTTATTGTAATAAATTTTTGCATAACAATAAAAGCATTATAACAGTGTGGTATTGTTTTCCATATACTGCATATGTAAGTCTAAATCTTTGATGTTAGTTAAGGGTAAGGGGGATAACAGAAGGTAGTGGGAAGGGTTATATGCAAAGTATAACATTCGGGTATAACATTTAGGGAGTAATTCAGCAATGTGCGAAGTGAGCTCCGGATCCTTCGCATCACTTCGCACACACTGTTATGCGCTTGCTGATGTCCTGCACGTGGACATCAGCGAACGCTTTAAAGGGATTCCAGTCTCGGCGAGACCTTCACAAAGCATTTTTGCTGGTGTATATACACCTTGCACAAAATGCGGCTAGATAGGAAGAGCTGTGAATGCCAAGGAAGCGTTCACACTATGGGTAATTCAGCAAAGTGTGAAGTTACCTCCGAATCCTTCACATCACTTCGCAGAGGCTGTTATGCGCTCACTGATGTCCTGCACGCGCACATCAGCGAACGCTTTAAAGGGATTCCAGTCTCGGCGAGACCACTCTAGTCTCCTTGCCAAGACTGGAATCCCTTTAAAGCGTTCACTGATGTCCGCGTGCAGGACATCAGTGAGCGCATAACAGCCTCTGCGAAGTGATGTGAAGGATCCGGAGGTAACTTCGCACTATGCTGAATTACCCATTATATATCAGGTAAGTGCAACAGAAGTGCACATCTAGAAAATATGCTGGACTGAAACACGCCAGCGTATTTTTTAGACACACATTTCTAAATACGCAGCGCATATACATGCTGTTTGAACCAGACCTTAGAAAAGATAGTAAAATGTATCTAAAATATCCCTCTCCAGAGACATTGATCTTTTGTCCAACCGGTTTCAAAATGGTGTAATTAAACAGTTGATCTAACCATAAAATATAATTATACAGTATATATTAGTGTGTTTGTGTACATGCCACATTCCCTGTCTTTGCTAAATGTATATGATATATCCTTCTTGAAATTTTTTTCCTCTCCTTTTTGTTTCTGCTTCCCTTGTATATCCACTGTTTCTCTCACTCCCCCTATACTTTCTGCATCTACAGAATCTGTCTGTTTGTTTATTACTGT
Source organism: Pipa parva (assembly GCA_019650415.1). NCBI lineage: Eukaryota > Metazoa > Chordata > Amphibia > Anura > Pipidae > Pipa > Pipa parva. The sequence goes on from WMED01025867.1 coordinate 1,673, forward strand.
ATCCTGTCATAATGGGTTGGGGTATAAAGTTGAATTGCTATTGGTCACATTGCCTTTGCCGTCTTTCTGCTGATGACTAACTTGCATTGTCATTTGCTTGGCTAAAAATCCAGAAACCTTTGTATCCATAGTAGCTGCCTTTCCATATCCAAGCATCTCATGGTTGTCTTGGCACTGATCAATGGAGAGGTCACTATTTTAATTATAAAAGAAGATCCTACCGAGTATTGGGAATACATACTGTATTATGCTAGGCAGAATTACTGTACTTAAGTTTAGTTACATTATAACTCCTTTCTTTACATCTATGAAATATTCTACATACGATAGCAAAAATAGCCAATCCAGTACTACCAAAACTGTGCTAACTAGGGGGAAGTGTGAAACTTTACCAAAGAGATACTTAGTCATTACCATCCTTGTGTTTGACATGCTTCTTGGAATATGTTGTACCTAAATGCTTCCCATAGCTTGTACACTAGGAAGCAGGAACCTGATAAAACCTGTAAATAAGGTCTAAATTCTGCACAACCTGTCCCTGGCAGGGACATCTCCAGATGGAGTGTTTCATTTATGCTTGCAAAAATAAAAAATTACAGATCCTCCACCCATCCACAAACAAGGAAACTCTTTTTGTTTGACCCTGAGATGCAGGGTCTCAGTATACCTAAATTTTTAATTTTTCCCCACAGATTTCCATCTCCTGGAGCGTAGTTGATGCTTAAACTAAAACATTGTTTAATAATTGCATTCATTATGTTTCAGAAATAATGACAGGTAGAACAAAAAGTGGTGTTGTGTGTCATAACACGTAAACCTGTTCCCATGTCTTGAAGGTTCCCATTTTGTGGATGCCATGGGAGATGCTGAGGAATGAGATGTAAAAAGAAAAAGTGATAACAAATAATTTAGAAAAAGTTTTAAACTCTAAACTGCTTCCATAGAAACGACTGGACATGTAGTCTTAGGAGAACTGGGCTACCTTGCTGCCAAGCTCACTTGCTTACAGATTTGGGCATAATCTCTTTGTCATAGGCCTGCACTATTATGAATTTGAACTTGGAGCACTTTCCATCTGCACAGTTGATTGAAAGTGCATCTAGAGGTAAATGTTGTCCTGGGTAGCTCTGTGCTTTCCTATCCATTCTCTGCCTTTTTTTTTAACTTTGCTGAATTGGCATTTGCCAACACCCATATTTCTAGCCTTTGGTAGACAGTTCCTCATCTACATAAGACTTATTGCTCATTCTTTTTCAGCTCTATACCTCATATACAGTACATCTGCTGTTTTCCTATTTAAAAGGGGAAGTTATTTTATAAATATAATTCCAAAAGATGTGGCTGCCATTTTGTAAATTATGAACAAGGCAAGGTTTCATTAAATATGGTGGTGAACAAAAGTAAGGCCACAATCACAGACAACTGCCTGGAGATTTTTCTACTCGAAACATATCTATGGATAATTTTTTTTGTAGTAAACAGAATATGAGCTTTTCGCTGCTGTTCCTAGGCATAGTATGTTACTGGCCTAAGCACTGTATAAAAGATAGAGTTCCATACCAGTAAAGGCTGAGGTATACACTGCTTTTACTTACGGAGAAGGATCTGGTATCAGGGGTACATACTGTGACCTTGAAATACACAAGAGTATGATGATTAACCAATATGTTGCACACAATAACTTATAGTGAATATTCCAAGCCCAGCAAGAAGGCTCAGTCAAGTCTATATTTTGAGTACAGAGTAGGAAAGCAATACCTTTATTGGCAGTTGCAGACAGACCTTGTCAGTTGCTGTGGACACTCTGTTGTAGACTGTAACTATGCCAAGAAAGTGGGTTCCAGTCTCAGGGCATAGTGTGAAGTAAGTTGTTTGTACCATAGTGATATGAGAAGAGTGCTGTTTAAATGACTGTAATTAACATATAAATGTCTGCTAAGTTACAAATGATGTTTTGAATTAAACAATAAACATGCACTTTTTATAAAAAGAATCACTGGTACCCTGACTTGCACCCTGGGATGCAGCTGGAACTATGCATTCATTTCCAGCTGCAGAGATTGGGTTACATGGAGGATTATGGGTAACATGGGGCAATACATTAACTACTTTCCAAGTCAACACTTTCCAATGTTTCAGGCAGTTGTATAGAAATTATCTTTTTACATGACAGACATGCCCAGATTCATTAGGGTGACACATAATGCAAACTCAACTATCTCGACTCCAGTGACTCAAACACTGAGCCCATCCTCCTTCCAACCTTTATTTATTCACGAATTATTTATTTATTAATGAATGTATTTTTATTAATACTCCATCAGTCTAAAGAGGAACTTTTTTTTTTTTTTTTTAATATCCAGCACTAATATTGTTAATACCAGCTGGCTTTTATACTTTAATCAAATGTAGCATCTGAATAGGTGTATGATAGACACAGTGGGCACACTTAGCTCACTGCTTCAGACATTCCTCTGGGTTTTTCTCTGTGTGTAGATAAGAATCACAGAGAGAACATTCTGTAATTGTAAAGTATAGAACATCCAGGGGTGTGGTGAACTTTCACAATATTAGGAACCTCTCCGTGTCCTGAAACAAACTTCTTTTTCTCTGAAACCTCAGCAACAACAAGCCCGTTCAACAGTGTAGCTTTTCTACAACTTAAAAATGACATTATTTTTATATTGTTGACTGTTCTTCTAAAATCAGGAAGTTGTATGCGTGAATCAGTGAACGGACACACAGTAGGTGATTTCTCTACACAAACAAGCAACAACTATTAAAGCAGGTATTGTGTGAGTAGTTTTATTTTTTTTCCATACCAATAAGGCAAATTAAAATGAATAGTAGAAGTCTGGCTATGCAAGATGCATGTGGTGGGAAACAGTTTAATCTCCAGAGAGATTTTCTCATCTCTACTGCATGCTGTTTATCCTTAAATGTTGTACATGGAATAGATATGTTTTGCTGGGCCTATCGCAGTCATACAGATGGGGAACCTCTTACTCAGGGATTTGTTTAAATTAGACCATGATTGCTCTGAATTGGCTCACGTTAAATCATGTATCACATAATGAAATAGTTACACTCCCGGAATGGGTTTTGTGTCACACGTAAAAAAGCTCCATGTCATTAGTGTTCTCAGTGGCCTACAGCAGTATCCCTTGTCTAAATTACCCTATATGCTGGCTCTCATCTATTGACAAAGCTTCTTGGTTTGTATTAGTCTATGTGCTTTAAATCTGTCCTAGCTGCTTCAGGTAATCTTGCCTTAAACCAGACTACCCCAATCAAAACAAAGCATCATTGAACTTCGTATGTTTGTGGTGCTTTATAAACAAAATTAAACATACAAATCCCTATGAACATGTACACACTCAGACATATGTTGTTGTAGGTGTCACAGTGTGTAATGTTCTGTGGTGTTATTAGACACATTTTTCATGTGTGTACCATTGACAGAATTCATCCCATCTTTGCTACTGATTCCTGTACAAACACAGACACGGATCTTTATGGTTTTCTTTCCTTTAAAGCAGACATTAGTAAAGTCCAAGATGCACACCTTATAAATACAGCTTCAGGCAATCCTAGGGAATAGCTATACTATATCATCGCTCCATTTCATCTCTCATGAAGATAATATGGTAACAATGCATACAGTATTAATATAACTACTGCTTAATGATTCCGATATACCCCTCTGGCAAAATAGTAATTTAATTTTTATTATTCATATTTTGCACTGATATCTAACACAGACACAGGAAAGGACCATTGTAGTCGGGCTTCAATGCACCCTGTTTGTTTTTGGGTTGTGGGAAGAAACTGCACTACCCAGAGAAATCGCACACTAATATCTAATCTTTCAGAACATCTGGAACCAATTCCCTGCAAAGAGAAAAAAAATGCCATCAAATTGTACATAGAAATCTGGATTTATTTGTCCCTACCATACAAACACTCCAGAACTACAGAAGGAAGCATCAACAGCAAGTAAACGATGAAAGGACAAATTTTAATCAAAGTGTGAATTTGCTTACCCAAGTGATGCAGATGTCAGTGAAGACAAAAAGGTGGTTAATCACGAAAGAGTGAGTTCGCCTGCCAAAGCAAACTAACCATACATCGTAACAGTTTTGCCCCTTTTGTAGAGATGTCAGTTGTGCATTTTCACTACACAGCATATTAATGCTGTAATGGGGCAAATTGTCATATAGTACTTTCTGAGCTTAATCAGAAAAAAAGTAGCAGTGGTCTGTTCTCTTCAGTTTGTCATGAATGAATAAGTACAGTATATTGTGGTAAAGTGATGCCAGTTCCAAGTGGAATTAAGGCAGGTAAGACCACAAGAGGAATGGAAATGGATGCAGATTTGCAGACACTAGGGACTGACACTTGGCCTGAAACCCTTCAACCCACACAGCAACTTCTAAGAGCCTCATTGACTAAAGTCTGAATTCGCTTGTGGAACTCACTTTGCTACAATTCAAGTTGCATAGCCAAATTCGCTTCTCACCACTGACTATGCTGTGAATACACTTGCCAAACAGGCAAACAGTGGCGAACACTGTCAGATGTGTAGTGTGATGTAGTCAGTCAGAAGTAGGATGACAAATTATGTGGAGTGATACAAATTAACAAGTGACGGGCAGTGACGTCAGTTTGATCATATCCCCCTAATTGTATTGTGAATATTCTATCTTACCTTGTCCCTAGATTTTGTTGTCATTTAGTTGCAGTCGCCATTGTCACTTTTGAATGAAAGTTTACACAACACTGGAGCCCTGCAATCAGCCCCCTAATTTGCCAGTCTGAAGTGGCGACCTAGTGGCGACTGGTTGCATTCGCACCAGTCCAGATCTCACTGAGTAGTAGAAGTACGTGTGTACATACATGCAAAATGATTTGAAGAGCCCCGTAAGTTTGTGATTTGTGCAGCTGCTCGAATCGGTTGCATATTCACCACTTCGCAGACTCAATAAGAAAACATAGGGAAGTGAAGAACAGAGGCAAATTCATAGCTCTACTCAACTATTCACACTTTGGTCAATGTGGCTCTAAATATTTGAGGTTTATAGCTAGTCTTCAGCCAGAGGGACTCTGCGTTTACCTTACTTCCAGGACAACATATGGACTACTGTTAGGAGGTCTGTATTCCCATAAAAATATGCAGATTGCACCAACATCAGGATGCAAACAAATTCCACGTACTACAGTGTATGCCTATTCATTCTCCTTATAAAAAGAGAACAGAGGGACCCCTAAGCTGCCCGCACATTAATTAGTGTCTGGGCTCACTAGTAAAACCCCATGCGGACGGCTATGCTGAGAGATGTTGATTTGCATATGGCTTACCTGATATAGTCTACAAAGCAAACCGCCTCGTGGCAACTTTACCCCTTTAACATACTTTTTGACTGGTTTACAACATAAAGAACTAGTGTAGTGGAAATGTGTATCTGCTCCTGTGTAGCCGCATTTGATGTTGAGCCCCACGAATTTTGTTCCTTTTCTGTGTGTTCTCAAACACACTCCCACAAGTGTAGCAAAAAAAAAGTTTCCCCAAGGAAATCAAGTTTCATTTAAATAAGGACAAACAATATTTGCATAGAGTAAACAATGACCCTACTACATTCTGTTTTTAATAAGATGTTCCCACATCTCTTTAATATTAAATTAAGCCGGTTGTATCCGGTTGACAGAAATCATTGCAAACAAATTACTGTACTGTTGAAAACATAATTAATAAAGTATATGAATGTATATATTAAGCCATCCTGCAATAAACAATTGCTTCAGCTGATTCCTTTAAAGTATATTTTATCTACGGGAGTAAAAACCCTTAGGAACAAATAGACTATAATGAGTTTTGCCTAAAAGGAAATTATTCAATACTTTCCATTGCCCTGTCTCACCATTGTCCGTTATCTTTTTAACATTGACTGCCTAGATTGTTTAAAGGTATTTGGGAATATGGTTTTCAGAAACCTGTATCAAAAGTGCAATGAATATATACATGTTTATAATTTACACTTCTCCATAAAGAGGGTCTTTAAGATAATGGCATAGTACTAAGTATGCCACATAAGGGGATGCTATAGAAGGCAAATCAGACTGTGCTACACTGCAGGAAGAAGCCTCGGCGAACGCGTACAGTGTATATTCTTGGGTGGGACCACACAGCTACATCTTTTACACCCCGGATTGACCCCTGATGTGAATGACTTTGAGTTGTGACAACCTGGTGCAGTGCTTTTCCATTTGGTAAAGATACTTTAACTTAATCTATACTGTGAATATTGTTTACAATCAATGGGATGCACAGATCAAACTGTATGGACTCTCAGGGTCTTATATATGTTTAATATACACCAATGAGGGGTGGATTGGAGTTTATTTATCTATTATTGGGATTTAAACATATTTTCATTCGCACCTTATTTATTTTCTGATAATGAGATTTTGTTATTTATTGTCTCTGAGATCCCCATTTAATCACTTAACATCAGGTGTAGTTTCCCATCCCATTTTGGTCAAGTCTCTAGTGAGACACTGTTTTAAATGTTTTTAACTCTATCAAGTGTTTTTTGTCCTTATAATGGCCCCGAGTCATTGATTTGATTGTTGGGAGTTTTTTCTGTGAATAAAAAATTTTGTTTTTTTGATTTAATACACTTTTGAGTACATTATTCATATTTATCTTCTCTTGTGTGTGCGCTCTCCACCTGGGTATCTTTTTTCCTCTTTCCTGGTACGGGTATTATTCTGGGTATTTTAGTGCAGGTTCCTCCGATGGATAACCACGAAATCTCCCATAAGTTTATTTCGTATTCATGAAGATGAAGAAAACCAGCAAACGTAGCTGTGCTGCAACCCTTTATTGGGTAATCAGGTGCAATATACACTAGATGTTTTGGGCGTCATGCCCTTTATCAAGTGTCCGCTTAAATTATAGCTGGACATGTTATCTTCCATTGCCCAAATGAAAATGCATACAGCAGGTATCTGAAAGTATACAAAGACTGGAGATTTGTTTTACAGAGTCATTTATTCGAGATACTACTGGCAGGTGTGACAGCTGCCGAGTCAGTCAATATGAACAAGAGAAATGATTTTAATAGTTGCAGCTTATAAATTGTGTGCATTGCATAGAACAAACAATCTGTATAAAGTATCACATAGAGAATATATTTTACATTGAAATGCAGGTATTTAGCAGTGCAAGAATGTTATTATGCTATGTTTTTATATCATACGTTTTAAACACTTATCAAACTCAGCTGAAATGGAAATGTAAATATATGTGTATCACTGCTGCTATAACTACTAAAGTGTGGAGAGTTAGCCACTGGCCTGCATGATATAACACCTTATGTCTTGCCATACTCTTAGGTGTACCCCTCTGGTTGTTTGTACACAGTTTGAATAAATGTAGTCCTATTCCAGGGGTCGGCAAACTCAGATGAGGAGGGAGCCAATTCGCTCCCTCCTCCAGCGGCCAATTTTTTTGTGAGGAAGAGAAGCGTACTTTCCCAACCACATGACCTGCCAATGGCTAATCAGAAGAGGTGTCGGAGGTCATGGGCGGGGCTTCAGAGGTGCACCCTGAGCCACAACAAGGCGGCTAAAGAGCCACATGTGGCTCACAAGCTGCACTTTGCCGACCACTGCCCTGTTCCGAGTTACAAACCTTTACCCTTTCAGTATCTCATCTCTGGAATTTTCTACCTAATCAGCTAAATTAGGTATGAAAGTGCACCTGCTCTGTGACATTTCACTTATTAATATGTGTGTATACGTTTGTATGAGGAGTAGTAGTTAGTAGTAGCTCAAATAAATCTGAGTACAGCATCCCTGCACCGATTTCCTATTGGTGTTGAACTAGATCATTTTATATTAAATTTCTCTATATGAATCTGGAGGTAAACCGTAAATGCTACAATTGACTGATTAAAAGTAGACCTGGGTTGTTATTTCTGCATGAAAGAGCTGAAAGTCACCCCAGATAATAATGATCCTGCAGGGATTTATACCAGTAATTACTACACTAAATGATAGGATTTTGATGATTACCTCCAGTGGAAAAAAAAAAGGTGATCTGCAGTAGAGTAAATAAAAGTCCCCCACCCTACTCGCAGTGCTGCATCCTCCTTCACTCCCCCTATTAGGATCCGGGGACACAGTTACCACAGCTGCAGAGGGGTTGCAGTGTGTGTGGCCAGGCCCCTATAGGAACACCCCTGTTGATCTGGTAAAATTTATCTTAACCACACATTTTATAGAGCTTCCATTCAATTAGACACATACAAAACACTTCTGGGTTGAAAGAGATGAATTAGAAGCCTCAACTAGGGCTATTGTTTCCTTTCTATAAAACAGGTCTAAATCACACTGGTATGTTGCTCTGAGATAAGCTTGGGACCTAAGATGACTGCCCAGAATATTCCTCCTATGCTGGTAATGTGCACAAAAAATGTTTTGTACGTTTTTGGAACAGAAAACTACTGTTCCATATGATCTCCCCTTCGAATTGAGCGTGTCAGTATGAAGGTAACGTCCCCATTTTGTACATGTAAACTGGGAATGAAGATTATCCTAGGAGCCGATAGAGACTCGCACCTGTTTCTGCATGTACAATATCCAATGAGGATTATGGATTAATGTTAATCGGACATTGAGCAGGACTTGGATCACTCATAGGACTAGTTGGGGCACATTTACTAAAGTCGAATTATATATCTCTACAAAATCGAATTTAGTTAATGCAGGATTTGGCGATATCGATATTATCTCCCATTTATTAAAGCACCCGAAGGCATTACCGCAATGGATATCTCTGTGTATCGCTGGTATGGGTTTTTGGCGATATCGATATCGCCGAATTTAACGCTGTTCTGAATTATTTACTAAGATAAGTGTTTGTTTGTTTTTTGGCTATTTCTGTTGCTTAATATATCACCACTCTCTGGGTGGCATTATCCATTACTTTCAATGGGGAAAAGTGTGTTTGTAGTCTGGAGTTATGTTTTAAGTGTAACTTATCTATATCAATATACACATGGATATCAATATCGATATTGATACCTATATCCATCCCCATAGATGCCACCGGTACCACTGCTTCTACAGATATCTATATCGCCGGGATGAATGCATATAACACCCTAGCAGCGCTATTGCCGCATAATCGTACAAACTTCAAAATCAGAAAAGTTGGCACGTTGTGTAAATCGTAAATAAAAACAGAATACAATGAC
>WMED01025870.1:0-10932 GCA_019650415.1 Pipa parva
TTCTGTTTTTATTTATGATTTACACAATGTGCCAACTTTTCTGATTTTGGGGTTTGTAGAAAAAACTTGTTTTTTTTAACCAAATACAGTGACTGTCCTTATTAGCGGATAACTTAATTTAGAAATATATTTAGTTGTGCTGAATTTAAACTTTGCAGTAAGGTCAAATATAAAAATGACAAATATAACTTGAGTAAAGTATGTAGTGCTTTTGTCTTCTGTATGCATATAAACTCTCAATTAACTACCGTGTATACAGTAAGTACAATATTTTTCATAGCTGTTCTTAATGAGCCTAAAGCACAACTTCAATTTGATGATGACTAATTTTGGGGTTTGCAGCTACATGGTTGCTGTGGGGATTTGCATTGTTTCTTTAAGAGGGTAAAATAATTTTGAATGATTTGTTGCTTCTCACTTAGGGGGTTATTAACTAAAGTGAGAATTCGACTGTCTAATTCTCAAACAGTGGATTCCCATAGCCAATCCACGACCGTGAAAATTTTTCCATGGCAAAGTAGCGACTGTGACAATATTTCCACAGTAAAGTCGCGAATGCAACAGCATTCTCGTTATAAAACTGCGACTGCAACAGTAGCCGTCTATTGCAACTGTCTTTAGCGGGCAAATTCACACCTTTATGCAATAATTCGGACTTTAGCCAATAACCCCCTTAATTTGGGAGCTCCCTGATAAAAACTGCTTCTGTACAGAAAGAACATCTAACATCTATTTTTTCAGTTTAATCATTTTTAAATGTGACACTTAGATAAAACAAAAAAGCTATTATAGATCTTGCCTTAACACAAAAATAATCCGAAATAGATTTTGGTTTTCTGGCAGCAATAAAATTGTCATGAGCCATTGTTTAACCAGTTTAGCAAACAATAATCTTAAAGTGAGCTACAAGATGAACAGGTTTTTTATACGCTGTATCAATTCAACACTCCAACATTTACTCCTCTTGTGTTAACAATTCAGTGCTATAGATGTACTAATGATATTTATCAATCTTGAAAAATCAGTTATGCCACCATTTCCTCAAAAAGTGGAATCTTGGTTGCTTGCGGTAAACCACTGCTCAAGTTAATTTATTCAATCTTGTTGAGGCTCGCTTTTGATTGATATTTTTTACAAAGGCATACTGTATCTTTCTGAATATGTGCTGAATAAAGTGTTACTACTGATCAGAGCTGGCCTGTTACAGTTTTTGTGTTTACCAACTAAAATAGTTACATTTATTGCTTTGCACTGGTTAAAATGAAAATTGTACTAGTTAAAAGAACAATCCAGTCTGATTAATAAAAATTAATGTGTGTTGTAAATGCATAATACATTTTTTTTCTAATATACTTAGTCAGTCTTTTATGTGAGGAAAGGTATCAATTATTCCATCTGTGTAGCAGTACACAGCTCCTTCTGTGTTTACTTCCTGGTTGGATTCTTGTGTCACTGACACAACGGTGTCTCAGGAAGGAATTAATAGTTAATGAATTACCATGGGCAGTAACAATAATTACAGCTAATGGTGTATACTGTCAGTAGCAAGCGCTGATACTGGGCATGAGAGAGAGACCAAATCCATATAAAAATAAAGTCAATGTTTCAGCCCTTTCTTTAACAATTGCTTGTGCTGGGTTAACTACACCTTTCAGAGTTAAAAAAAAAAAGGTGGATGACAGTTTAAAGGTTCTGATTGGTTATTTAGCATTATTCAGCCTGTCAGTCAATTCCTTAACACTGAACAGGAATTGGCTGAGAGAGGGGAGGAGCTTCAGTAACAAACTGGTGCTAAATTGTGAAGGATGGAAATAAATATATAATTTATATAACAGAACTTTTATTTAACTGTTATTTAACAGTGCCAAACAGACAGCAAATAACTGTTGGTACCTAAACTGTTCCTTTAAGTCTTAAACAGGAAGCAGATGCCGGGCTTACTGGAGACTTATTTAAAAAAAAAAAAAGTTGCAGATTTGTGGGAAGAAGGCATCAGCTGACCCTTCCAGTTCAGGGGAACCATAGAAAAAGCATAAGTAAAACATCACAAATGTCAAATATATTGTACTAAGGGTTGTAGCATTTCTTGGTGTTGTTGGAGGAGGAACTTTGGTATAGTAATCCTCCTTTTCTAACTCTTTCTATCTCTTTCTGTTCTTGAAGATTTGAATTTGCATGTGGGTGAGGAAGTCTGCTGCATGCCATATAGTTACAACATTTGTGGATTAATTTCTATTATTTACTGCTATTTGGAGCTTGAAGCAGTAGGATATTGAGTTTAAGAGACTTTTGTATTTGTTTATTGGAGAACAGATAATATATTCTGAATAAGGCATGATATTATAAGAGCATTCTAAAATATCTGCCAGATTTGGCTACGGCACCTGTACACCCAGATCTGTATGTTCATATCCACCTTAACTCTACTAAATCTTCTCTTTGTAGTTCCTCCTGTAAGAAACAATTTGGTTGTTTCATATTGTTGGACAGAAAAATGATTGTAATTTTTAGTGAAAGTAGAAGCTCTGATTTTCTTAAATCTTCACTAGATGGTTAACCTGCATTATGTTAGTTTTTTAATGCTGATGGAATAGTGAAAGAATAAATGAATCAAGTCTATATTTTTTCTGCCTCATTTAGTTTCCCAGTCTTTAATCCACTAGGTGGGATATTTAAAGTAAATAAAGTCTTTCAACTATAAAATGCTAGTGAAATAGTACTTTTTTTTATATATCGCAATTTTCTTGTATTTATAAAGCAGTTAAGGCAAATTTTTTTATCAAAATTGTTTACCTGCTTTAGGCTAGGTTCACACTAGCGTATAATGCTCAGAACGCTAGTGTGGAAAAAAAAATATGCCGAGCATATTTTTCCTTAGAACTTACCAGCTCCCTCGGCATTCACATCACTTCCTTTGTAGTCGCATTTTAGGCGCAGCATATAATATGCCGGCCAAAATGTGACACAAAGTGTTCTGGACCCAGCATAAGCGCATCATACACGAGTGTGTCCGGAACTAGGTAAGTACTATCGGCTTTCATTATTCCGTACTTGTTTTTTCACACTAGCGTATTATGCACTGTGCAAAAGACGCTAGTGTGAACCTAGCCTAAGGGTGGCAAAAACCCATTATTCCCTAAGGAAGTCCTATCACTGAATGTCAAAATAAAAAACATAAGGGGAAACTAACTGTAAACACTGAAATTTCAACTGTTCAATCATTTTCAATGTCACCAATTTCTTTTAGAACCTATAGAATTCAAAAGTCCATTGAAATTAAAAATAACGCAGTAAATGGATCAAAAAATTCAAAATTGTTTTGCTAATATTCCCCAAAAAACAAGGAAGGAATTTTATTTCAAGTTAAACAAAATTGTGCCACCTCCACTGAGATCAACAATAGTAAACTCAGGATTTTTTCTTTTAAAGAGAGGTTGAACCTAAACGAACCTGTGTCTTTTGCTCAGCCCTACTTTGTCACTTTGTAATATCATTGCACTTTTCAACTTTATGCACATATTAAAAAGTCCTAAACTCTTCTCATACACATACAATAATCAATATCGCGATATCGAAAGTCAATCAAAATCTGTTCATTTCTATGGAAAAATCCATAATATCGCTGGAAATTCGATATTGCCGATATCGGCAGTATTGATATTGCTATATCGATAAAAATCAGCCGATGTTGCGATATCGGTAAAAATTATCCGATATCGACAGTATCAACATCGCGATATTGGCAAAAATCGACTGATGTCGCGATATCAGTAGTATCAATAATTTTGATTTTAATAAATTTAGCCCTTAATAAGTGTAATGCTGTGACAAAAATATAAGATCTCTACTGATAATAAATTTTAATTTTCAATGAAAAGTGTTAAAATGAGAAGACTAATAATGTTTTACTTGTAAAAGAAAAAAAAATTACAAAGGGCAAAACACAAAAAAAGTGTTTCACCCCTTGGTTCATAGACTGGCAACATTATTGCAAGCCATTGTCTCAGAATCTTATGGAGAGGGATAAAAGAAGAATGTACAGTACTGCGAAAAATGTATATGCACTAGCAAGTTATTTACCTCAGTGTGGTCAATGCCCCATAGATCAGAATCTGAACAATCTATATACATTGCCTGACTTATGCCAGTCTATTGTAGCAAAAGCCTGGTAAACTGCCACACTATGTTTAAGCGCTACTGTACATCTGAGGCCAACTTTGTTTGGACTTTACACCTACTTTATATATATATATATATATATATATATATATATATATATATAACTTTTATATTCTTATATTTTTATATTCTCAAAAATATTTAAAAAATGTGAGCTAAATATTAGCTGCCCCACTTCTTTCAGTGTGCCAGTGTGCCAGTGGTAGTGGCATAGGCACAATGTTATTGAAAGTAATCTTCTGCGGTTATGCACATAGAAGGACAAGTTGTAGTGGTGACACTTGCTGTGAAAAAGCAGTGATCACTGGGAAGGGAAGAGTTTGCTGAACTTTAGAAAAGATGCTTGTGCTGCAGAAAAAAAAAAAGTTGACTTCTGTGTTTAAACTGAATTCTGATTAGATATGGAAATGATTACGCCAGGATGTTCCTGGGATTACAATCATTGTTTTGATCTGGCAGCAAGAAGAAAAGAATGAACTTTAAGGATACTAACAGCCTGCAGAAAAAAAAAAAAAAACGTTTAGCTTCTTAGATTGCAATTACTGTATCAAAATTAAATCAGTACTTTCTGGATCTAAAAAATGCATATTTCTCAACTATGTATTGTCTGGCAACTATAAGCATTGTGTTTGTCAATAAAATTTAAATAAATGTAATGAAATACTATGCACTGTACATTTCCGCATGCATAATTGATTTGCACAGTTAAGACTGATACTGATGTCTACCATGCATTTGACAACTGTGCAATTTGAGGGCCTAATTATCATAATATGAAACCAAATATGAACAAATTTAAGCTTCCTAGCTATAAATCATATCTAAATCACACAAATTATGTCTGTAAAATGCAAGGATTGCACTTCTATATCTGCATTAAGTAATCATTAAACAAGGAACTAAATCCATCACTGAAACAACATATTGTTTCAATCTCAGTCTTATTTCTCTTTTACTTCTTACATGTTCTTTGGAGGTCAATGTACAGTATTAGAATATATAAACTAGTCATTTCTGAAAACACCAAGTTAAGATGAACTTTGTATTCATGACATCAGAGCAAGCACTCCATAAGCTTCACATAATCCATTACTCCCATGTCAGACAGAATTGAACAAATAACAGTGCGGTGTATGTATTTTTCTCAGAAAAATGGTTTAGAACATCAGCATATCACCAACAGGTGCACATGAGTTATAATAGCTCTGGGGCCAGCCTATTTTTTGAAGACTAACCAAAAATTGTCCAAAAGTGACAGAAGCATCTTAAGAATGATTCACTAATTCCAGTATTGCAGTCTTTTCATTGAACCAACCCACCTCTACAGAGGAAAAACAAGCTTTCTAAAACCATGGGGTTCTTCTTCAGATTAGAATATCTGTGGACAGTAGCAGCTCCTTGTCTATTATTAAATAGAAATATTAAATTAAATTATTAAATATTAAAAAAAAAAATTCTAATTGACCAAACCTTAGCCCCTTATATTCCCATTTATCAGGAAGTAAAATACTGTCAACTCTCCATGCTTGGTGACATATTCACCCCAGATCTTGTTATCTAGCTCACAAACATAGAATTCTAATTTTTGTTTAAAACGTTAGTCTTGGTTTAGTTTGGTAGTAGCAACCCCTATACAGAGTGGAAATGAGTCTTTTTAGGACGAATTGTCTAAGATTGCAACCCAAGTTGCAGGTAATGGCCACATTGTGTTCCTGAAGGCTACATTTAACACTGTAAAGATTCCAGTGAGTGATAAATTTAAATATAATACTGAAGCTGCAGATTTTAGTCTTTTTCCATATTTTTGCATCAATTACATCTTTACACAGACACGGATCTCACTTTTTATGTCTTCTTATTCAAAAGAAAATGAACAGGATTCATATTAAATATTGCATGTCCCTGATTTTTCTGATGACCTGAGAGGACCTAAAGTCACTAACATTCAGATCCTTAACTTCAAGAAAGATGGATAAATACAATACGTAGGTACCTGTACTACGGAACGAGTTTACATTTATCTGCTACAAAACCTTATAAAAAACTGATTGAACATATGACTCGATGAAAATATGTCTACATAATGCTTCTGCTGTTAGTTCAGTCGACAAAGGCATAATTCTGCAATAATGGAAAATTTGCAAATGCAGGGACTTAATAAAAAATCATCATATAATTATTTGTAATATCACTGTCTCAGGAAGTAAGATGAACTTGTTCTTAAAAGCTTGTATAAGCTCTGTTAAAACAAAGTGGAAAATCTGTTTGCCCTCACTCCACGTCAGTGTAAACATGCCTAACACTATGTTATGGAGTTATAAGACAAATGTTGCTAAAATGAATATTGAGCTGTTAATCCTTGTAACCCATATTTCCAATCCTACCCCACACAGTACAAACACATATATCTGGTGTGCAGTGACCTGATAATTAACTGAAGTCATATAAATACATTATCCCCACCCTATACAGGGGGCATATTGCCCACTGCCCACCGCCCTACATAGCTACTGCTAGGGCACTCAGTATGAAATGATACAGACCCAGGAGAGTGATCAAGGCTTACAGAAAAATGTAAGAGGTCAGGCTTCAGTAGTTGCTCCCAAATTTTGTAATTCCTCTTTATCTCCTTGGCCAAGGGGCATGGGTTACGGGATGGAGGAGTTCGTCTGGTTCCCTTTTTTGTAATCCACCCAAATGAAAAGGCTTTCGGATTTAGAGTCTGTAAGTCACAACATTTAAAGCTATCCTGGATAAATAATGATAATATAGTGCAGATATACATTTTAGTGATAACACTTGTTATTATCTTCTATTAAGAAAATATGTACTAGCCTACAACTGGACTATGCAGTGAAAGAAACCATACTTTTATTTCTTTTTGAAACCATGAGTATGACACTGTTATTAGATCACGTTGCTTGTACACATACTACTCATATCAATCCTTTATAGTACCTACACGCAAGAAAATATTGTCAAGACAGTGATTAGTGTCAGTGGCCCATATTCATAATTTAGTTATTGCATTAGCTTCCAGTGCAACATTTACAAATTAGCCCAAAAGTATAGCCATCAGCCCATCACATTCATTCTACTATCCCAGATACAATACTAAGTGCCCAGCTTCATTAAGAAGTACACCAGTTACACTGCAAGTTGATCATCCATTACATCCAGTTACACTAGAATACAGTGGTACCTTGAGATACGAATTTAATTTGTTCTGTAACCAAGCTTGTAACTCAAGACAGTTCACATCTCAAACCAATTATTCCCTTATAAAATAATACATACGGAATTACTTTTTTCCGGCCCCAACGGCTCGTATCTTAAATTTCAGCTTGTATCTCAAACAGGAAAACGATCCAAGTTGCAGCTCTTATCTCAAGAAATTCGTATGCCGAGCAGCTCATAACACAAGGTACCACTGTATACCCACTACCTTAATTAATGCAAAAATTCCAGCATGAGTTACAATACAAGCTGATGTACAGTATTACAAGTTGATCAATAAATTTACTGTTATTGTGATTTGTTTAGAACCAACTGAAACTCTGTTGGTCTCCCTATGAGCATAATCAGTGTCACTTGGATGATGGTCATCTTTATCCCTTGTCATTCACCCACTGTAGCTTTAAACCAAATGGCTCTCTTAAAAAATGTTATCATTATAGACAATGTCAGGAAGTTCTTCACAATAACATGTTGAGAAAAGGAAAATCTTAGGGCAAAATCACTAGTTTCCGAAGATAATGTAAAGTGACAATGTTGAGTTTAAAAAAAAATGCACTTTGAAGACCTTGAAGAATCTTTGACACAATCTACCATGTTCCAAAAAGCTCATCAGAAAGAATAACAACAGTATTTATTCCAAAATTATAATAAATAATACTTGAGAGCAATATTTTTCTATCAGTTGCACACTACATCCCAGACTTTTGCATATTTTTAATAAATCTTCATATGTTCCAAAGTGACCAGTATAAATGAATCCTTTTTATAGTGAAAAAAGTCCAATACTTCAAGAAAAAAGTAAACAGTGAAACTCAAATAACAAGGAATGAAAGTATTTAATTATATGATTTTGTTTTACATCATCTTTATGGTTGCCAATGGTTATTGAATCCTAGCAACCAGAAAATCAATTATTCTGAGGCATATTTTTTTATATAATAATAATATATACAATATAATATATTACATAATTTGTTATTACTTATCTTTCTGTTTAGACCCTGTACTATCAATGCTTCAAGCATGTATTTTACTCAGTAGATGGTCGCTAGGTTTTCTACTGTAGCAGTCAGAAGCCCATGAACATGTAAAATGTTAAAAATAGCCATGAATCAAAAGAAGAGACAGGAAGCAGAAAGTGAAGTGAATTGCAATGTTTTGCAGAGTAGAAGACATCATCTTGCAACAGCAGGTATGTTTTTATTTCATGAGAGGTGTGATGTAATAGTATGCATAGTTACATCCAGTCAGTTGCTAGCAATTCATCCTTTTTGCATTGTCACTTCAAGATTAAGGAAGGTGAATTATGAATACAACCATTATCATCAGATCATCATTAATATCTGGTCTGTAAATTTCCACCTAATTGGAAGTCCTATTAAAAATAAATTTGCAGCCAAACCTATCCACAATATATCTAATTTCACTGAAAACCATGGATACATAATTTTAATATTTTGCTTATTTATGAAGAAAAAAAACATTGAATCTTTATTATCTACAGAGGTTTGCTTTGTCTTTAAATATCTATTAAAAAAAAAATCAAAAGCAGGTTATCTTACTCACCGACACAACTTATCTGCTACTAACTGATATCCGTGTCAGGTTCACAGCAAATGTTGGTATTTTAGGCAAAATACCGGTAGGAAAAGTTGAACTTCCTATGTGGAATATAAATTATATAAATATAACTTTATCGCTTGGATCAAGTTAAGAGCATGCCCACCATGAAAAGTTCATGTATATTAACAAAAGATCGCCACATTACAGAGATAACGCCCAGTGAAAAATCTAAAAGGAAAAACTGCAAAAGTATGGAAAATATTAGGTGCCTGTGCAGTTTTCAGTTAACCAGTATCGTAACAGTTTGGTAATGAGAAAAGTTTAAATTTAAAAAAAAAAAGGCTTTATCAAAGCAAATTAAATACAATAAAGATACAGAATACATATCTATCTGAGAAAAAAGGGAAGAGACATTCCAACCTTATAGTTGTCATTACTAGCAGTGGTTGCTGGAGTTAAAGGAGAAACAAATCACAGAAAGTAAAGCTACCGTATATGTTACAGCTCACCGTCCATCCTTTGCTGGGTTTTGACTGTAACATTCGGAATTCATCCCCTACTGCCCTAATCTTGATTGTTTGTTGGCTGCAGTATTTTTTTCATACTTATAACCCCTGCCCTAGCCCCAGTGGTGCAGGCATGCGCAGCGAGCACTTTTCACTGGCACCGTCACTGCGCAGATGAGCTGAGAACCTTAAAGTAAGGGCGAGCCATCTCATTCTCTTTGCTGATCTAAAAGAAAGCAGGACCAAGCAGTGTCCTGAAAATCTTCTCATATGAATTAATGCAGGTAGTGGACAATATTAAATTGATAATCATTTAGATGGTCATTGGTTTAGAATCACATTTTGTTTCTTCTTTAAAAATAAATAAATAAAAAATTTTAAAACAACTCCTGCATGTCATTCATGTAAATGCAATATGTGCTAAATATATAAAATGCCAATAATGGTAAATCACTTTACTTTAAAGCAGCTGACAAGTACTGCAATAGAATCAATATAAAACTGTAAGCATCAATGCAATATGTGATAACTGTAATGTGTTGTGTAGAAAATAATAATGGTACAGTACTGTTATTGATATTTGAATAAGGCCCGTTACATTTATTAAATGCATATCTTAACTTTAAAAATCAATGATGCACAAAAACAGTTTTTAAAGGGACAATATCATGATAGATTACCAATAAGAGTCTGCTCCTAGAAGCAAATTATGATTTACTATTGGTTGCGTTGTGCCTTTATTGGGTACTGTGGAAGAAGCTTAATAAAGACAGACACAGATCCCAATTACACAGTTTCTTCTTTTCCATTAAAGATTTTGTTTTGAGAGCTTTCCCTTCAATGATAAACTAAAGTTTGGAATCGTTTTTTGCAATTTAGACCTTTTTCAAGACTTTTCTGATGGCAGGAACTGACTGCAGTCATTGCTGTGCGTTTCCAACAACACTGCTGCACTTTAAGGCATCTCAGAATTTTCTTGGTATAACTGTACACAATCATTCAGATGCCCTCTAATGTGGATTTGTTGGTTATTGGGAGCCTTCATTTAGAAAGAAAACAACTGTACAGTCGGATTTAGGAAAAAATAATGTTTTCCAATTTTACGGGTTTATCCATCAAGCTTGTTGTTTAGATTTTACAAGTTCAGCGAACAGCTAGATAAATTGGTCCCAAATGACAACTTGGCAGTTATGGACATTGCAGGCTTTTTCATAGTTCCTGCAATAAACTAAGTGAGATAAGTTCAGATTTGGCTATAAATCTGTGTAATGTAAAAGGCATAGCTGTATTTGATTTAGTGTCTGTGAAGATCAGACTTTAAAACATTTTAGGCATTGCTCTTCGAGTCACAGAATTCATATTCTGCTAATATCTAATATATGCAGATAGATAGAGAGATAAATATATACGGTGTATATATATATATATATATATATATATATATATA
>WMED01025871.1:0-10320 GCA_019650415.1 Pipa parva
TGTTCCTGCTGACAGCGATCATTGTTAGCAGGGACAGAGACCAAATCATTACCCGGCTCATCAGAGAGAGATCGCTTCGATCTCTCTCTGATAAGCCGAGTAATGATGCCATCAACCAGTGTGTCACGGAACCCCTGGGTTGTCCTTGCGGAACCCCGGTTGAAAATCACTGCACTACTGACTAAGGAATAGGGAATTAGCTGAAGTAATGCAAATACACTTTGACAGTTGAGTTCTCAATTTCATGAATAAGCCCCAGCTGTCTTTCCCTATACTGCCAGTTATTGTAGAATAAATAAAAATTGCAGTAGATCAGATATGGAATATATGCAACACATTGAAAAATCGCCTACCTTACTGAATAAAATTGTAGCTACTCATAGCTGCACACAACTGAGCACGTAGATCACCCACTCTGCATCATCTGTTTCATATAAACCCCAGTTATCCATCTATTATTCATATTGCTTTTACTATGATTTGTTTACATGACTATTAGCAGATGATAGCCATCCAGAGAAATCTTGTACATTTAGCTGGTTGTACATATTTATTTCTAATTGTAAATTGCATATTTCAGTTCTGTTCAAGCCCAGACTGCCTTGTAATGTTAGTTACAAAATAAATGTTTATATGGCATCAGTGGCATTAATGGTGACACTTCTCAACCAAACCAGATGGTGTGGTCTGGATGTTTACAAGTTCTCATTATGAAATTCCGCTTTGTCACCACACCTATTTCATTTACTCAATTAATCTCATTTTATGCCATAAAATGACAATCTATTAGCATTCATTTTTTTGTTTTTTAACATATACTTCATTCATTTCAGATTCTTCTGCTGAGATTTTTTTGGAGAAGATTCCAGATTCTGTTTCGTTAAATGCTAATATAAAAAGCTGAGTGTATGAACTGTTAATTCAAAGGAGAACTAAAGGCTTGTTTAATTTGCAAGGAGGAGAAGAGAAATGCTTACCAGTTGGAGTTTTACTCTGCAGTGCTGCCTCCTGCTGTCACAATCAAGCTATGATCTTGTGCTATGACAAGCTCTGTGATCCTCTTCATTTCCTGCTTCCTGTTCAAGCTCACTGATGGGAGCATGCTCAGAAGCAGAAATTTGACGTAAAACTGCTTCTTAGTATGTTCACCTCAGTGACTCAGTGAGATTGAACAGAAAACAGGAAGAGAAGAGGACCCCCAAAGCTTTGTGCAGCAGAAGAGATCAGATTGATTGTGACAACAAGAGGCCCATTATTCTCAAAAAAAAAAAAAGAAAAGATATTTGAAAGGTGGGACCCTCAGGCCACCATTTCCACATTGGTCAGTCAATCTCAGATAAGCTTTATCCCAGAGAAGTACTATGTCGTAGGTGGCATAATATTTTGAAAAAGTAGCATGCTTTATATTTGAAAGTGATATTACAGTTTCCTTAAAAGACCAGTAACACCGGAGAAAGAAAATTGCCATTTGTATTGACAAAGTAGTTATTCCAATATAGTATCTGTAAAAATGTCATCTTTACAGTCAAATGCCTTATTTTATTGGTTTGTGTCATCTCTCTCACTCTGTTGATTGCAACCATATCGGACTTTCTGAGCCACTTCATGAATATATTATAACCAAAATTCCATAGGAAATAATGGGACTAGATAAGGGTTTGTTTGCTTAACCACAAGGAAGGTAAACTAACTGAAAACATAAGCGTTCGCAGGCCTCTTTATATGAGGGTGCCCATGGGATGGGGTCACCAACGTGACCCACGACTCACAAGCATCACTAATTGAAATGAGACTTGCTGACATCATTGACAATGTCACAGTTGAGCATCATCATGTGATGCACAAAGCGCTGACATCACTGATGACATCACTACCAGGCGTGCACACATTAGGGAGTGCCTAAGCATACCAGGCACACCTCATGAGCATAGTACAAACACAGTATTCAACTCCAAAAAATTTCTGCAGTGCTGTGTAGGAATTAATGCTGAACAGTATATCCGATAAAGTTAACAGTGACAGTATATAAACAGAGTATGTGACAATAAATTACCAGTAACAACAACATAGTTGTGTAGTAACTGGTATAACTACCTTATCCTGTAACAGCATTCTAGACTGGGGCTTACCAGGAAAACTGGGAGTAGGGGCCTAGATATCTTCTGTCAGCATTGTATCTTGTGCAATTACCTCACACAGACATTGCCCCAGATGCATTTCAGTTTACCCACAGACCATTGTTAGGAGCAATCTTCACTCTACCTGCTTTGTAAGGGTTATCTTCTTTTTAGTTTTTCTCAGGGCTCGCAATATAGAAACACATTTGTGTTACATGCTCAACAAACAATTTCCTTGTTTTAAATAACTCCAGTGGGGTGAAATTTATTAATGTCGTAAAAGCCTTTTCGGTATCTCGCGATACTTACCGGGAGAAACTTCAAAGCATTCTCCCAAGTTATTAAATTTGGAAAAGCGCAAATGGCTTTTCCGACTTTAATAAATTTCGCCTCTCAGTAAGTATTGGGTGAGATTTACTAAGTCTGATTTTTAATTATTGAAAAGGAGAGCTGAATGTGCACCTGAGCCCTACTAGTGCAATAGGGGAGGTAACCCCAAGAGACTTGTGTGAGAAGGGGAGTTGTTGGCTGCACACCTTTGAGAGGGGACAAATAAATAAAGTAAGTGTGGGGACTCTACACCCAAAGATTGAGCTCATCCAGGGCATCAGTAATGTAGCTTTAGGAAGGCTGGGGACTTCCTCGTGAAAATAGTGGGACAAAGTATAATGTCATGAGCCCCTATATAAGCAGTCTTGATGCATTGATTTTACCTGCATTCCTTTATTTCTCATCTATGTTTTAACACAATGTTAGTAAGAGTGTCACTGATTACCCAAAATTAATAAATAAATGTCCCCTTTTGGCTAATAATATGTTGATCTTTTCTAAGGTACTGCAATAAAAAATTTACTCTATTCATAGTGAAATTTATTAAACTCGGAAAAGCCGTTTACGCTTTTCTGTGTTTAATAACTCGGCAGTAGGCTTTGAAATTTCTCGTGGTAAGTATCGCGAGATTTGCCTCGAGCGATACTTGCCATGACAAACTTATATTATTGAATATATCCATGGAAAGGTAGCTACACTGTATGGCTACCCTATCCATGGATATATTTAATTAAAAAAAAAGTTTCTCACGGCAAGTATTGCTCGAGGCAAATCCCGCGATACTTATCACGAGAAACTTCAAAGCGTTCTCCTGATTAAACTCAGAAAAGCCGTAACGGCTTTTTAGAGTTAAATGAATTTTGCCTGTTACATGTTCTCTATTATTACAAAAATCAGTGAAACCAGTTTTACATTTAGATTCAGAATTAAAATTGATGTAATAATCAGCAAGCTTGTAAAATATTGCTAATAGTGCCATTAGAACCCAGCATTCGTTTTTGTAGCCAAATGAGTGGCTGTTGGTGGTGTTGGACATCTGATGAATTTGTTAGTATTCCATGAATAATGCTCTGAATTAATGGGGCAATCGGCCAGATAGTATTTCTAAGCATTTCTGGCAGCGGCTAAAAGCAGCCATTCTTTTCCCAACACAATTACTGTATATTTTAGAATCTCTCACTATGTCTATTATATACCATGAGCGCACAAACTGTGATATCAGTAGATAGTAAAATAATGTCTGTCAGCTGTTACAAATGATGAAAAAATGCATTTCTTTTATTTTACTATAATAGACTGCAAATGAAAGATGCATATATAAATCTTTATTACAAAAAGTGCATGAATGCTAACAGGAACAGACTGATGAGTTTCACACTGAATATTCAGACAAAGATGTGTAGATGTAGAGTACTCTCCCTCTTCTCACATTGCTTTATAAAGTAGAGGTTTTGGGGATTATTCACTAAGGTGCGAATTCGACTGTCGAATTCTCAAACAGCGGATTTCCATAGCAAATCCGCAACAATTTCCCCATTGTGAAGTAGGGACAATTTTTTAAAGTTCAGATTGCATCAATTTTCCCATAATAAAGTCGCAACTGCGACAAAATTCTCATTCTAAGACGCGACTGCGACAGTAGAAGCCTATTTCAACTGTCTTTATCTGGCGAATTCGTACCTATATGCAACAATTTAGTGAATAACCCCCATTTACTGTATGTCTGACCAGGGAATACATTACTCTACTTTTCTTATCAGAGATTACTAACAGTATGGCTATACCATCTACATAATGCAAACCCTACTCGGGATTTAAAGCACTAGGAGGGAGGTACAACTCCATATTCACTATCTCCCTGCACTAACATGGCAACAGAGTAACATAGTTTATAAGGCTGAAAAAAGACACAAGTCCATTCAGTTCAACCTATTTTCCTGCAATGCTGAACCAGAGGAAGGCAAAACTCCCATGAGGCAAGAGCCAATTATCCTCATATTAAAGTAAAAAAATCCTCCGCGACTCCAATATGGCAATTAGAATAAATTCCCTAGATCAAGATCCCATCTTCAGTTATCTAGTACCCATAACTTATAATGTTCTTACACTGAAGGATCAGAATAATTCCCTGGATCAAAGTCCCACCTTCAGTTATCTATTACCCATAACTTGTAATATTCTTACACTGAAGGAAAGCATCCAAACCAGTTTTGAACTCTTTAATGGAATTAACCATAACAACTTCTTCAGGCAGAGAGTTCCATAACCTCACTGTTCTTATAGTAAAAAAACAACCTTCTATGTTGATGCAGAAAATTTCTTTCTTCTAAAAATAGAGGATGCCCCCTTGTTACACTCACAGTTCTTGGTATAAATAAATTAATTGTGGGAGAGATCTCTGTACTGATCTCTAATATATTTATACATGGTTATTAGGTCATCCCTTATAGTCTTCTTTTTTTCTAGACTAAACAAGTCCAATATTGATAATCTTACTTGGTTCTTTAGTTTGCCCATTCTTTTTTTTAATTTAGTAACCCGCCTTTGAAGCTCAACCACATCCTTCCTGTGCACTGGTTTCCAAAACTGCACACAGTATTCCATGTGTGGTCTGACGAGTGCTTTGTAAAGAGGTATAATTATGTTCTCGTCATGTGCGTCTATACCCTTTTTGATGCACTCCATGATCCTATTTGCTTTGGCAACTGACACTTGGCACTGGTTGGTACAGTTAAGTTTATTGTCAACTAGAACTCCTAAATCCTTTTCCATGTCTGTTTTGCCCAGTATTTTTCCATTTAGAAAATAATCTAGACACGCATTTCCTCTTCCCATATGCATAACCTTACATTTATTAGTGTTAAACCTCATTTGCCACTTTCCTGCCCAAGCTTCCAACGTATATTGATTCATCTGTAATAAAGTATTATTATTCTTTGTATTAATTACTTTACACAGTTTAGTATCATCTGCAAAAACTGAGATTTTACTATGCAATCCCTCAGCATGGTCATTTATAAATATATTGAAGAGAAGAGGGCCCAAAACTGACCCCTGGGGTACCCCACTGTTAACAGTAATCCAATGTGAATATGTACCTGTCATGGACATAGTGGATCCTCTTATCACCACAGGACTGACATGTGTTTGTCTGAGGCATGGAGTTTAAGGAGCCTCCGGTCTTCACCTTTGACCCCCACAAGGGGGTATGGCCTTTGTGGCAGGGAGAATCCCAGGTCACGGCCCTCAGATTCACCCCCGCCCCTTGTGGTCTGTCTATGGGGGT
This sequence comes from Pipa parva, assembly GCA_019650415.1. NCBI lineage: Eukaryota > Metazoa > Chordata > Amphibia > Anura > Pipidae > Pipa > Pipa parva. Next base: position 5,734 of record WMED01025871.1, read on the forward strand.
AATTCAGCATACTCCGAACTTACCCTCTGTTCGCAGACAGACACTGTTATGCACTCACTGATGTGCTGTGCGCAGACATCAGCAAATGCTTTAAAGGGATTCCAGTCTTGGCGAGGTGACTCGAGTTGAGCCTCGCGAGCCTCGCCGAGACTGGAATCCCTTTAAAGCGTTCACTGATGTCCGTCCGCGTGCATAACAGTGTCTGCGAACAGAGGTGAAGCATCGGAGGGTAAGTTCGGAGTATGCTGAATTAACCTCTATGACTATACTTAATTCCCTTAAGACTCTAGGATGTATATTGTCTGGACCCAATGATTTATCTATTTTAATCATGTAAAGACTTCATATTACTTCGTCTTGGGTTATACAGGAAACATTTAAAGGAGCATTTACTTTCTCTCTCTTCATTTCCCCTGACAGTTCATTTTCCTCTGTGAACACAGTGGAGAAAAGCATGTTCAATAAAATGGCTTTCTCCTGATCTGCCTCTATCATAATCCCTTCATTATTTTTTAAGGGGAGTTAAATATGAGTGCTGTGGTTAGTATCAATGTCAGAATAGGTGATTACCAAGGGATCTTCAAGCTTGGCATTTTGATTAAAGATTATCTGCCTGTCTATCTATGCCTTTTGTTACAGCCTGCTACTGCCTCAAGCGATACAGCTTCTTAAAGGGATCTGTAGCTTCTGAGTAACTCTGCAGCTAGCACCACAGCCTCAGTCAAGTCAGCATCCAGTATGTCTCCAGTACGTCTCTGCAGAGTGCCACTGTAACCCAGGAGAGGATTGTCTAGTCCCACGCTGTTCCAGGAATTCTGTGAGTTATAGTTCAGCATGTGCCCAGGGGGGCTGTGAGTTACAGTTCTACCAGCTGCTCCTAGTGATCCAGTTTAAGTTCAGTTGTTCTAGGTTTTGGCCCGTGTTTGTAAGTGAGTCATCCAGCTGCCACCAGTGTCGGATTGCTCTGAGGGTTGCAACCTGGGAGGTGCCTGCAGTCAAGGCCATACCTCCTTGCGGGGATTTCAGCGTGAAGACCTGGCCCTCCTTAGACTCTGTGCCTTGGTGTTAACCAGCATCAACTCCTGCTGTGGTACAGAGTACCCACACTTTCCTTCAAGTCACATTTGTTGTTAATCCTTGCACTCTCTGTTCCTTCACACGTGCACTGTACACCTTAGTGCTTCTAGATGGTATATCACCTTTTCCTGTATACTTCACGTTTTGTGCACCTTAGTCCTTCTAGAGATGTAACGAGTTCTGGGTTCTCTATAGTGCCTCTAGTGGCGACCCAGTTCCTGCAGTAACCCCTTGTGTGTTCCCTGAGACACGTGACAATAATTTATTTTGAACTCTATACCTTTGTAGTGCTTCTATACTGCCTTCCTGTTTTAGCACTGTAAATACTTTCTTTTTGGAAGTAATAGCCCCCATTACATTTTTTATTCATCTACATAGGCTTTCTTTTATTTCTAACATAGATAACTTTCCATCTTTAAGCTTGACTAGAAGGCCCAATAATCTGGGTATGGGGTAGATCATGAAATAAGACTTTTATTAGCCATATATTATTAGCTATATTTGAGCAAAAATCCAAATTCAACATGAATTGTACTGTACAGTTCTGTTTCTCAGATCTGATATCTCCAGAAGTGAACCAGCATGCTAGTTCAGTGTCACTCTGACCTATAAATGATTTATTTAAACTATACATGTGGACATACTGTATATTCACATGTTGCATGCTTTAGATATGTTTGCTTTTATCATTGACAATTTAGTTTAGATTTTGCCTTCTAAAGAACCATTTGGAAATTGCAATACACTATGTTATATCAACAATCAATTAATCATTTTTATTAGGCTGCTAAGAATTCTGTAATGTCATTTCGAGTTTAACAGTTATTCGATGTGGCATCATTTTTAATATAATCAGCGGAAAATATGCAGACATGGTTTCATTTCTTAATATTATGGAGCATGTATATACAGTATATACAATACGTGATAATGGATCTCTGTCTGGAAGCACCCCAGTTTTTTTTATTCATCATTCACTATCCATCCAAGCCTGTTATTCACACCATGAATACTACTTTACCGCAATTAGAGGTTTTGATCCAGAAATAATATTTTTAGCTCTCTAGTTTAATGCTCAGCCGCCGGATCGCATGATTACACTGCTTTTTTATTTTAAATTGAACTTTTCCCTAAATTTTGTATATCTTTGTTCCGTTTATCACACTTATTTTTAGAAATGCAGAAAATCAGAGCTGATATTCTAAACTCACTTGTTAAAAGAACAATAACATCAAAAAATGAAAACAACTCAAATGCATTTATAGTTACTGCATATTCAATAGGTGCTTCCAAAAATATAAAATATGATATTTAGATATTATTCGCAGTCATACCAATGATTTAAGACCTGGCTGAGGTTGTACATAGGTACATTTTGTGCTCTCCTACTGATGCAAGTATTGTTTATCAAAGAAAACAGGAAAAGCAGGTGCAAGTTCATGTGAAAATTAGCATTGTTTCTCAATTTCAGCCATATCCAAACTTATAAAATGCATCCTAAACCATACACTGCACTTTATGGTGCTTTGGTTTAATATTTTATAGACTAGATACTATGGTATAAATGCCACCCAATACGATTCCTTTGTTCATTGACTTGATTTACAATTCACAAAAAGTCTGGAACTAATTTGTTACATAGATTACTGAAAAACATATTTTTGCAATGATGTTAGTAATCTCCAACTTATTACTTATAATTGGAACACCTTGTGCGGGATTTATAAAATACCTCCAAATACTCAAGTTCTTCCTGTTTAGTTTATCACCAGAAAAGTAGTATACATGCTGTTTCATTTTTTTCTATTACAGGAATATTTTTCTTTTTAACACTAATTAATCTTTGGATCGTACTCTCTCATGTAATATTTGACTTAATCATGTTAACGACAGAAGAATGTTTGTATTACAGAAGAGATTGTGGAACAGGAAGAATGCTTTTTTTATATAATACATTCCCTAATGCATTTGTCATTAAAACAACAGTTGGTTAGATCATCATTTCCTCCATAAAATTCAGCTCAATGGTTACTAGTTCTTCATTACAAAACTAAAAGCAATAGCTCTAAATACAACAACAAATAGCCACGAATCAAGCAAGAATAAAAGCACTAACATAGACTCTAGTAACATGAACAAACATTTGGACTAATGTATAGATCAGTCAAAAGATAGATGGATTAACAGATAGACACATGGACAGGCAGATAAACAGGCAGATGGACAAATGGAATGTATGGGAGACAGACGGATGATGGATATAGAGATAGATAGATAGATAGATAGATAGATAGATAGATATAGATACAGATAGATAGATAGATAGATATAGATACAGATAGATAGATAGATAGATAGAGATACAGATAGATAGATAGATAGAGATACAGATAGATAGATAGATAGAGATACAGATAGATAGATAGATAGAGATAGATACAGATAGATAGATATAGATAGATAGATATAGATAGATAGATAGATACAGATAGATAGATAGATAGATAGATAGATAGATAGATAGATAGATAGATAGATAGATAGATAATTATAAGCCATGTACTAATTTTTAACAAGGATCTCCCATTGTATTGAATATATCACCTGTTATATATTACTTCTATATGGGGTTTATACATCTTGGGTATGTGTACACACACATTTATACAGATGCCTATTTAGACATGTTACCCATATACCCATGACACCCATTAATATTTTAGTCCTGGTCATTGTATATATCTTATTTCAAACTACATCGTGCATACGGTACAACAGTACATGTACTCAGTAACCATCAGTTAGCCAGTTATAACTATAATTATAATCCAAGCACAAGCTTGTTTAAGGGAACTTAGGAGCAGCCTCTCTCTATGCATTTGCTTTCCAAGTCACATTATTTGCTTCTATTATTGATTTTTTTAACAATCAACTTCTCTCATTTCGCTTATGTACCAAGGACATTTGTGTCTGTTTCCGTATGTAATGCAGCTACAGACAGGGCGACGACAGGTTGAAAATGATGCTTCAGTCAGATGGAAACAAAAAGAAGCTCAATGCCACAGCACTGGTTTTTGAGAGGTAATATTTATGTTAGGTGTGTGACCTCATTTTCTTACCGTGGAGCAATACAGAATGAACAAAATATTGCTTTATCAGCTATATAACTGGAAAAAAAACAAACATTTTCCAGCCATTAGAATAAGAAGAATTACAGAGATTTCTGTGGGTTTATAAAATGTACGTATGTCATCCAAAGGGGTTATACCAGCTAATACCGAAAGCTAGAGAACTATCCATAACTGGGAGACGAGGGGCGTCTTCATCACTGTACTCACTCCTATAATGTCTTTATTTCTAATACAGTTGCAGTGCATTATTCATTATTAGTGGACAGGAATCATGCACTAAATCATTAGTAGAATGTTTTGGGATTTTAGTATCTATGTAAAGTTAATTTAATATATTGCATAATATTGTAATATAATGCATAAATATACCAAATCCCAT